>BOPN01004432.1:10000-20000 GCA_017312705.2 Penaeus japonicus | reverse complement strand
TTTTTGTGTATCTGTGTGTAATTATGTGCGTGTGCATGCACACGTGTGTATGCGCGCGTGTACACGTACGAGTGTGGATACCTGTATGATTATGTGTATGAATGTTCGCGTGCGTACATTGACACTTTAGACAAAGAGTTCTTAAGTGCGATGCTATGCTTATTTCATTATTTGCAGTATAGTTCTCTGTGGGTTTAAAAACTTGGAATGGCCTCATGCACGGTATCTGATGTGGACATCTCATAATCTTTAAAAGCACACCTTGCACAAGACAGTATCTTCTCTAAGTATTTTTGTGTTTAGGGCACATCAAACAACATCCACCTGTATAACAGCAGCACCTTGTATCCTTGTTGTATAGGCTGACACCACTCACCTAGCCAATACACCTGAAGTGATGCGAGAGGGTGTGAGTGCCCCCCTCCCCCCCCCACACTAAGAGACATCACTTGTGCATCACTTGCCTCACAAACCTCACTTCTATTCCCCCTTTTAAGCTTAGACAAGTGGATGGTAGCGAACTTATGGCTTGTGTTCTAGCTTGTGGCTTTTAAGATAGGGTAAGGCTGGCTGCGGAGGTGCTCTTCATAACCTGTGTTCTCCCGTCTTTGCAGTGTCGCCAGTGGTTGGAACAGCTGCGCAGGGTGGGGTCCATGAAGGGCAAGGCCAAGGTCACGTGTCCTCTCTGTGGCAAAGTGTGCAGTCGCAGCGACAAGCTCAAGCTGCACCTCAGGACTCACACTGGGGAAAGGCCGTATCGCTGCACCTACTGCGACCACCGCAGTCGCACCAGCGACGACCTCAAACGCCACGTCCGTACCCACACGGGGGAGAGGCCGTACCAGTGCCCCTACTGCCCCTACAGGGCTAGCGACCCGTCCACTATCCGCTCGCACAAGAAGCACCGGCACCACGATCTCTTTCACCAGGACCGCTTGAACCAGCACCATCTCGATCAGACCAATTAAGTCGAAGTAGCCTCGGCGTCTCTCCCTCCCTCCTTCCCTCCCTCCCGCTCATCCCTCTTCTTTCCTCTGCCTCCCTCCCTCCTTCCCTCCATCCCTCCCTCCTTCCCTCCTTCCCTCCGTCCCTCCCTTCCTTCCTCCCTCCCTCCCTCTGGTCAGAACATGATCTCAGGTAGATCGATAATTTTGTGGCTCAAACTAGATCTACTTAGATGGACCTCCTCCCCCTCCCCTCCCTTCCCCTCCACCCCTACGCTTGGAGGAACGGTTATTGTAAGTGCCCTCGAGACGTTGTGAACCAAAAAAAAAAAAAAAAGGTGAAAAGATTAGTAATGAATAATGTTCAAGTAAAAAAAAAAAAGTCAAAATAAGTGTTTCTCGTCTCGTCTCAGGCCGCAGCGAGCGTGATTTAAGTGTTGTGTGAAAAGCACCTCCACCTTATCTATTGCAGAGAAGCACCTCCACCCTCATATGCCACTTTTGCATCGTTACGTAACTTCATTCATCGGAACCACTCTTGACACGGACTAACTAACGGTGACAGTTCTAGCAGTGTCTCTCTATCTCTTCAACTGTCCCGAAGCACTTTGAGTTAGATGAGCTGGGTACCGACATGGTAGTTTTTACCCTTCGAGTAACTGTGGGTATTTACTTAAGGAACCATGCACTTCAAAGGGATTTTAAATTACTAATATTCTTATGTAACGTTTTTGTTAATAACCTATTATGTATTCTGAATTTGCTTATTGGTGGAAGACCAATTAATGATTAATTGTGGATTAATTTTCTTTTAAGATGCTGTGTTTTTGTTTTGGTTCGAGAAAGAATGAATACTATTTTGTATCCCGATAGTCTTATCGTGTCGCCGAGGTTGATATTTTCTTTCTTTTTTTTTAATCAGTGTTACGTTACATCCACTTTCCTTTCAATATGACCTCATTCCATGGTGACCCGTTCCCCTTACTTCTGGGTCGTCAGTCATGAGTTACGAATAAGAGTTGCAGCCAAAGATAAGCCCGAGTCGAGGCTTAAGATTTGTACCGGACGTCGAGTAATTGCGAAGTGAGAGTTCGATGAAAATGGTTTGTGATTATGTTTAGTTTCGCTTCCTTTTCTCGTCCTTGTTGTTCTCCGTGGACTTGCGACACTTGATTTCATTCCACAAGTATTCTCTCTTTCTTGTATTTCTTTTTCAGTCTACTGAGATTGTTTAGTTCCTTGGCTCAAAAATGGTACAATGTACCGTTTGTGTATCTCCCCCAATGCCCAAATACACCCTAACCCCCCTCCCCCCTCCCACCACCACAAATCCAGGAGGTACAAGGTTCAATAATAAGGTACGTCCTTGGATATGTATAGAATAAATAAACGAATAAAGAGTAAGAAAGAAATACTATAATCATTGTAAACTCTCTCAGGTTAATAAAGTAAAACAAAAAAAGTCACAGGTTGTTGCCATTGTCATCGTCATCATTGCCATCTCAGGTATTGCGCTTCTCCGCCGTCAGATGTTTCCGGAGGGATGCGAAGCCTCCTTTGTATTTATTATTTTGTCATTATTATTTTTCTTTGCTTTCTAAGTGGAAAGGGCGACAAGAAAACAAAAGAGAAGGGAAAGAATTAGAGTGAATAGTGTGGAAAGAGGAGAAACTGAGAAAAAAAAATGAAAGCGAAGGAATTTGAAGAAAGAGAAAAGGAAAGAGAGATAGAAAGGAAGGAAAGAAGACGAAGGAAATGAGAAGTAAAGGCAATAAAACAAAGAAGAGGAACTGCGAGAAAGAAAAGGAGGAAAAGATTCAAAGAAATGCAAAGAAAAGTAATAAATCGGTAGGAAAGAAAATATATTGGTTTCTGTCCCGATTCCAGACATCATGGCATTCCTGTGGATGTTTGTAAGATGCCATTCAGAGCTTAGATGATTTTTTTTTTAGATATTTATTTTTATTTATTGTACTTTTGTTGATATTTAAAGAGAGAAGAAGAAAGATATATGTTTTCGTAGTGATGAGCTACTGAGAATTGAGGTAGAATTTCGATATATATATATTTGACTTTGTTTCTATTTTCTCTTGTTAAGAAACTGTGAAAGCATTTTGATATTTGCACAAAGTCTATGTGACTCGTGGACAAATTTTGTTTTCTTCTTCAACCAGCATTGGTTTTATTTGAGCTTGTTAAATTTGTAAGATTACCGAATTATATGTTAGAAATTTTGGCGGGATGTTAACATAGATGTATTTAAATAGTATATCACTTTTGTTTTTTTTTCTTCTTCTTCTTCGTCTGTAGTCTACAATAACCGCCACGAAATAAATGTTTGACCCAGCTGTAGCATAAAGTAAACAATAAAAATACAAAACAAAAACAAGTGGATATCATAAAAAATATATATAAATATATATTACACTGTTCCAACACTCACTTTTTTCTGCACTCTGTATCTTCTCTTTGTCTAAGTGGATAGGACCCGTAGAGGAAATGTACTGTAGATACATCTAAGGTGGCCATAATAAAGTCTTAAGGTTAAAGAGCTCGTTCTTTGTTTTATTTGTTTCTCCACTCTTGAACAGGTGAAGCTTGGTTGGGAAATGTGTAAATTATCAGCTGTTTTGAAGGGTTGCCTGGACTCTCAGAGAGCAGCTGTTCTGAAGCTGAAGGTGGGGGGGGGGGTGCAGAAACATGCAGCTGGTCTGAAGCTCTACCGGAAATGAACGAGGATCTGCCGTTTTCATCTTCTTGTCGTTTTTTTTCAAGAATTGTTAGAGGATGTTTATGTAACAGTACCAGAAGAGTTACTACCTGCACACTTTTAATATCACAATTAAAATCATTGGTTGATGAGGAATGACGAAAAAATGATAATTACAAACAATGAAAATTAACTAAAGTCAACAGTAAAATAATCCCCTCTTATGATTACGAGGAACAAACATTTGCCAATAGTGTACTAAGACAACGAAAATTGACCTTTTATTAATCTAAAGTAAATCGGAGAACCTGTTAATAGAATGAATATAGCTGTGTAATAAGCGGATAGGAATATTCAGTGTCCCCACTCAAAAACTTATTTAGAATTTGTCTTAACAAATTCACGATAATCTAAGCTATTTAGGATGTCGATTTCAAGTTGATTTATGTTTTTCATGTTTCTTCGGGAGAATATGATGCTTGATATCAGTTATTTTCAAAAGTTATGACGCACGGGATCACGGAAAAAAAATACAAATTAAGAGGAATAACTCGACAACGCAAATTGGGTAATCGACGCTTTTCGCTTATATCTGCCTCAGATGTAATTCTGATGAAGATATAACCGGGACGCGTCATTCACATCCCTTGCGTTTTTATGGTATTCGCATTTACACTTTTTATTAGTCTCAATGTACTTCATTCATTATTTTTTTACGTGTGTGTGTGTGTGTGTGTGTGTGTGTGTGTGTGTGTGTGTGTGTGTGTGTGTGTGTGTGTGTGTGTCTGTGTCTAAGTGTATGTGCGTATAAACCCACCCACTTGGCTTCATTATTTTTTTCCTTTCATACAAGTGTTGAGTGAAACTTATGTTGATTATTTCGTATATCCATCTCCATTTTAGATATGGTGAGAGCAGGAGAAAGTCACCTGAATTATACATATGTGTGTTGGTGTGTTATTTGCATGTGGGTTCGTGTGTAGGAGAATAATATACATAACAACTGTATATGTGTCTGTGTAAGTTTGAGTAAGTTGGCCTGTGATACCGGTAGACTTGAAAAAAAAATATTTTTGAGACGAGGAAGACTCGTATCCTGATGTTCCAAAAAGAATTGTTTCAGAAAAGACTTCATACGTCTCAGTGTCTGCCATTATAGCCTGTCGATCTAGATGCAGTTGCATGAGTTAGCAAGATGGTGCATATTACATAAGATATTACACATTTAACATTTGACTGTTCATAGGCTTGTTGTGATATGTCGATATATAGATGTATTTATATAAGTATATATAGAGAGGTAGCGGCAGAGGCAAAGATAGAGACAATAGTCACAGGTTGTGAACATGCATTAAATTTATGGATTCGAATGTTTACATTTAGATTGATAAAGTGCGTCTAGAAGGGTACACGATGTCTAAAGCTACTCAGTGCGAATAGCGAGTCTCAGAGGAGGCCCAAGGCACCAGAGACATATAGTCCTTCTAGCTGGATTTGATGACGCGCCAGAGGAGGGGATACGCCCTTGGTTAGTGAGCACGTGAGGAGGGATGAGGTGGTGGTGATGGGCTTCATGAGCGAGTGTGAGGATGCGCGGGAGTACATCGCTGAATGTCTTTGCAGATGAGCGGCGGCGTCGGCGGCGTCGGCGGCGTCGGCGGGGGCGGCATGGCAGCGGGAGACGGCGGCAGCCCCGCATCCCCGGCGGGCGAGTCGTCCCTCACGTGCCCTATCTGCCACAAGCGCGCCGTCAGCAAGTACTTCCTGAGCGAGCACGTCCGGCAGCACACGGGCGGCTTCGCCTTCGTGTGCACCCAATGCACCTACAAGACCAACCGAAGCCACAACCTGAAGCGCCACATGCAAAGCCGCCACTCCGGGGACCAACAGCGACCGATCCGGTGCCACTTGTGTCCGTATCTTACCATGGACGCCCTTCTCTTGCACGCGCACTTCACCAACGAGCACCCGAGCTACGCACATCCGTAGGGCGGCTCGCTGTCCCCCGGAAGGTGCGCAGACAAGGCCCTCAGTCGGCTTGAGTTTCGCAGTTCATGCTGTTCTGAGAACCTTTGCCTCTCGTCTGTGAGGTCGAAACTCTGGAATGTAGGAAATGCTAGAAAAGTCCCGTTCCGTAGAAGTATACAGTGATTTATGTTCAGCATAGCACTTTAACATAGGCATGCTAGGGTTCTGACTGTCGGTATTTTCTTCCGGGATAATGCACTTGCAAAGGAATTTAGACGACTGATATTCTTTCGTGACGTTTTCTTTAGTTTACTGAATTTGTTTTTTGGTTGAAGACCAATGGATGGTTAATTGTGATTTATATAATTTTTTGGGCGATATTGTGTTTTTTTCATTCGACAGTGAATTAATACTATTTTGTATCCCGATAGTCTTATCGTGTCGCCGAGGTTGATATTTCTTTTTTTTTTTTTTTTAATCAGTGTTACGTTACATCCACTTTCCTTTCAATGTGACCTCATTCCATGGTGACCCGTTCCCCTTACTTCTGGGTCGTCAGTCATGAGTTATGAGTAAGAGTTGCAGCCAAAGATAAGCCCGAGTCGAGGCTTAAGATTTGTACCGGACGTCGAGTAATTGCGAAGTGAGAGTTCGAAGAAAATGGTTTGTGATTATGTTTAGTTTCGCTTCCTTTTCTCGTCCTTGTTGTTCTCCGTGGACTTGCGACACTTGATTTCATTCCACAAGTATTCTCTCTTTCTGGTATTTCTTTTTCAATCTACTGAGATTGTTTAGTTCCTTGGCTCAAAAATGGTACAATGTACCGTTTGTGTATCTCCCCCAATGCCCAAATACACCCTAACCCCCCTCCCCCTCTCCCCCTCCACCACCACCACAAATCCAGGAGGTGCGAAGTGTTCTAAATAGTCAGTATGTACGTCCTTGGATATGTATAGAATAAATAAACGAATAAAGAGTAAGAAAGAAATACTATAATCATTGTAAACTCTCTCAGGTTAATAAAGTAAAACAAAAAAAGTCACAGGTTGTTGCCATTGTCATCGTCATCATTGCCATCTCAGGTATTGCGCTTCTCCGCCGTCAGATGTTTCCGGAGGGATGCGAAGCCTCCTTTGTATTTATTATTTTGTCATTATTATTTTTCTTTGCTTTCTAAGTGGAAAAGGCGAAAAGAAAACGAAAGAGAAGGGAAAGAATTAGAATGAATAGTGTGGAAAGAGGAGAAACTGAGAAGAAAAAAAATGAAAGAGAAGGAATTTGAAGAAAGAGAAAAGGAAAGAGAGATAGAAAGGAAGGAAAGAAGACGAAGGAAATGAGAAGTAAAGGCAATAAAACAAAGAAGAGGAACTGCGAGAAAGAAAAGGAGGAAAAGATTCAAAGAAATGCAAAGAAAAGTAATAAATCGGTAGGAAAGAAAATATATTGGTTTCTGTCCCGATTCCAGACATCATGGCATTCCTGTGGATGTTTGTAAGATGCCATTCAGAGCTTAGAAGATTTGTCTTTTTAGATATTTATTTTTATTTATTGTACTTTTGTTGATATTTAAAGAGAGAAGAAGAAAGATATATGTTTTCGTAGTGATGAGCTACTGAGAATTGAGGTAGAATTTCGATATATATATATTTGACATTTGATTTTTTTTTTCAATTTTCTCTTGTAAAAAGAAATTGAATTTTGATAGTTGCACAAAGTCTGTGATTCGTTGACAACTTTTGTTTTATTCTTCAACAAACGTTGGATTTAGTTGAGTTTTTTAAATTTGATGAAAGGTTAACGAATTATATGTTAGAAATTTGGGCGGGGTGATAACATAGATGTTTAGATAAGATATCACTTCTTCGTCTGTAGTCTACAATAACAGCCATTAAATGAGTGTTTGTAATATGATACTCAACTGTATCATAACAATCTACAAAAATGCCAAAAAAAAAAGAGAAAAAGGAAAAAGTGGATATTATACATATTACACTGTTCCAACACTCACCTCTTTCTGCACTCTGTATCTAGTCCAAATGGATAAAACATGTAGATGAAATGTACCGTAGATACATCCAAGGTGGTCATAATAAAGTCTTAAGATTAAAGAGCTCGTTTTTTCTATCATTCTTTACCTTCTTTAAGTCTGACGCACAAAAAACTTATCTGTGCTGAGGCTTTACCTGGAACACACTCAAAGATCAGCTGTTCTAAACCGTTACGGGGAAACGCACAAAGATCAGCTGTTCTAAACCGTTACGGGGAAACGCACAAAGATCAGCTGTTCTAAACCGTTACGGGGAAACGCACAAAGATCAGCTGTTCTAAACCGTTACGGGGAAACACACAAAGATCAGCTGTTCTAAACCGTTACGGGGAAACGCACAAAGATCAGCTGTTCTAAACCGTTACGGGGAAACGCACAAAGATCAGCTGTTCTAAACCGTTACGGGGAAACGCACAAAGATCAGCTGTTCTTAACCGTTACGGGGAAACGTACAAAAATCAGATGTTCTGAACTTTACCAGGAAATACGGAAGGATCAGCTGTTTCGAAACTTTAAGGGAGCGATTTTGAAACAGTTTAGAAGAGTTCGCATCTACCTATGCTTGATATTATAATTAAAGCCAAGAGTTAAAGATGAAAAAACAACAAGTCAACAATAAATCATTCCTTTCCTGCCATTTCGCCTAACGAGTACTCGATAATATTGTACTACGTCAGTGTATGTATCAAGACTTTTAAGAAGTAGAATGAAAAAGAAACGAAAGACGCTGGACAACCCCTTCGTTTAGAATGAATCTAGCAATTAAGAAATGGTAAGATGCGGACCATTATCAGCCGTATTCTATGACGTTTTCTGCGTGTCGTGGCCATGTCATGTTCATGTTATGTCCATGTCGTGTTCATGTAACGAATGCGGTAATCTAGGACGCAAAAGCGTGGCAAGTTTGCGGCAGTTGCTTCAGGTTTACCAACCGTTCCAAAGTTAACATGTTTCGGATGAATGACACTGTCCAAACGACAAATTCATAAGAGAAACAACAATCATAGGTAGCACTAACATAAGATACTTCAATTTTGGTATGAATCAGTCGTACTTGTTCCTAGTTAAAGAATTGACAACCATTTCACGAACGAGCTGTTGGTAATTCACTCTACGCTCGATCAAAACAAACGGGATGAGAGGGATCGTGTGTTTATGAACAGATCTTCCTTATTTTATCTTTGTATATACTGTACATATATGCGCATTTTTAATATATCATACATATAGATTTAATGTATACATATTTCATATAATTATATGCTTTAATTTTACGTCCCTGACTACTTTTACCATTCATTTAACTTCACTCTCCTTCGAAAAGTCCGCCAAAAGGTAAACAAACTCAAAATCAGCAGAGAATCCGTTTTCCTAAAAGAGTTTGTAATCCGTGTCTAGGACAATGATGCCTAATATAACCAATATAGATATTACTTTTCAAACGTAGTATGCTCATATGAAGTATTGGTGAGAAAAAGTACAGTAAAAATATGATTTTTTTCACTTGTGTAACTATCGTGACAAGCCTACCCCCTTGCCACGGAGTTTCCACGATTGTTCCAATACTTTCCACGCATTTGCCACGACTTTGCCACGCTTTTACCACGAACCCGCGCTTCTAGAATAAGAACCGCGGCATGTTCATGTCATGTACACGGCGCGCTTAGGGACTTAGAATATGGCTGTATGTTTCAAGTGTTTCCGCTGAATATTTTGTTTTATTTCGTACTTTAAAGATCACGATAATTTGAGGAATTTAGAAAGATGTCAAGTGTCGAACTCGTACATCAGAAATGTTCGTCTATAACATGATTAAAGTTGTTGAAAAGGAATTTTAATGATCTTTTCATTATATTTATCATAATCTACTTGGGGAATGAATCAAGACTATATGTGTGTGTGTGTTCTCTTTCTTTTTTGGCCAACTGTGAACGTTATGACAAGTTGGAGTGAATGAACCTTCAACAATGAACTTGCTATGCGCGTGCGTGTGTGCGTGCGTGGGTACGCATGCGTACTTATGTGTGTGTGTGGTGTATGTGTATGTGCGTGTGCGTGTGCTTGTGTGTGTGTCTGTCTGTCTGAATGTATGTATGCATGTATGTATGTATGTATGAATAACATAAGTCATGATGAATAAAAAAATGGAAAGACCTACGCCGACTCAAACAGAGCAGGATAGCAAGCACGTAGTTACACTTACTCTCAGAGCCAGCACAGACGAATCACTTACAATTACTTGTTGAGAAACGAGTCCCTGAGGAGGCCAAGGCACCAGAGACGGACGGTCGTGTTAGCTTGCACGTGGTGACGCGCCAGAGGAGGGGATAC
>BOPN01004432.1:0-2500 GCA_017312705.2 Penaeus japonicus | reverse complement strand
TCAGGATCCACACCGGGGAGAAGCCCTACTCCTGCTCCTTCTGCGGATACCGCACCAACACCACGAGTAACCTGAAGGCCCACGTCCGGACGCGACACTCGGACCACCAGGATTACTCTTACGCGGAACACAGCCAAGCGGATCTTACGTAACCGGCCCAGGGTTGTGGAAGTGTTCTGGACAGAGAGGCTCGGTTGCAAGAATGCCTTCGCGTCTTTATATTTGTTCCTAGTTGCAAAGTGATTGAACAGTGACCAGGGCAAGAGGGTATGCATTTCACACGCACATTCATTATTTTTGGATGAATGTAACTCTTACTTCAGCTTGACACATATACACACATTGATGCACCAGCCTGAGACACAATAACAACAAAATCATATTCATCAACAGAGAGTGAAAGTAAGAGAGAAAGAGAAGGAGTGAAGAGAGAAAAGTAAGGAGAAGGAGTGAGAAAGAGAAGGAGAACGAATGGCAGAAATAGAGGGAGAGGAAAAAGAGCAGGAGAGAGAAAGAGCTGGAAAGGGGAAATGAGCCGGGGAGAGAAAAAGAGTAGGAGAGAAAGAAAGAAAAGAGAAAGAGAATGATAATGAGAGAGAGAGAATGAGACTGAGAATGAATGGGAAAACATAGAGGGAGAGAAAAAGAGCCGGGGAGAGAGAAAGATGGAGAGAGAAAAAAGAGAAAGGGAGAGAGAAAGAGAAGGAGAAGGAGGGCGAGAAAGAGAACGAGAAGGAGAAGGAGGGCGAGAAAGAGAACGAGAAGGAGAGCGAGAAAGATAAGTGAGAGAAAGAGAAAGAGAGAGAGGAAGACGAGAGAGAAAAAGAGCAGGAGAGAGAGAAAGTACAGGAGAGAGAGAAAGAGAAGGAGAAGGAGGGCGAGAAAGAGAACGAGAAGGAGAGCGAGAAAGATAAGTGAGAGAAAGAGAAAGAGAGAGAGGAAGACGAGAGAGAAAAAGAGCAGGAGAGAGAGAAAGAGCAGGAGAGAGAGAAAGAGAAGGAGGGAGAAAAGATAAAGGAGGGAGAGAGAAAGAGAGAAAGGGAGAGAGAGAGTAAGGGAAAGGGAGAGAGAGAGTAAGGGAAAGGGGGAGAGAGAGTGAGAGAAAGGGAGAGAGAGTGAGAGAGAGAGAGAGAGAGAGAGAGAGAGAAGGGAGGAGATAGCGAAAAAAGAGAGAAAGAAATAAGATAGAAAGAGCGAAGGAAAGACCTCCATTGTAAAGCAGAAGTCGTGGATTTTGGAATGTAAACAAACTATAAGAATAATTCACGATTTGATTTGTATATAACTTACAAAAAAAAAAAAAAAAAAAATCTATCATACATATAAAAGGGCACTGAAGATATATCTATTTTCTAGCCGGGGTGGGGGTAGGGGTGGGGGTGGGGGTGGGGTGGGTGAATGTGTCTATAACCTCCTCCCCCCTAAAAAGAAAATTAGTTTTGAGAAGCCAATGCCAAAAAGGACCCGCTTGGGCATAAGGGCATTTAAAGGGGATTCCAATGTTTCCTTTACGAGCGTAGAGGCATGGGAGTGCTTCTGAAACTGAAAGGGGGGGGGGTGAGTCTCCCTTCCCCACTTACACACACACGAACAAGCACACACACACACACACACACACACACACGAACAAGCACACACACACACATACACACGAACAAGCACACACACACACACGAACAAGCACACACACACACACACACACACACACACGAACAAGCACACACACACACACACACACACACACACACACATACACACATACACACACACACAAACACACACACATATTACGGTATACTGTAATAGTGGTGATGGCAATAATATGAAAAAAAAAAAAAAAAAAAAAAAAACACAGGGAGAAACAACAACTACAAAACAACAACAAAGATAATAACGATGGGATATTTCTACTTGATAAGTATCAGATTTCAAGTGCTTTCAAGAACGCTAAATAGATACATGAATATACTTCTGAGTCATAATACTATTATTAACCAATATATTTATCATTTTTCTCTCTTCCTTTAACCTCTTCTTCCTATGCAACCGCACCATCTTCCGCCCTCGTCGATATCATTGTTGCATGTCTGTTGCAACGGACTAGATATGGAATGACATCATATGCCACTTCGCCATCTTGATGCTAATTACACTTATCTGAATACCATTCACTTTTATTTTGGTATGTTATCGTTTATCACAACTCGTTATTGCAGATAATAAGATGTTAGGTCTAGATTTAATTTCTTTAGACAAAAAAAAAAAGAAGAAGAAAAAAAAAAAAAAATTCGTGTACTTTCTACAGTCTAGAAACCTACTGTGTATTATCTTTAAATTTATACAGAAGTTGTATTTGTCTATGCATGATAAGATGATGGAAAGAACTTAAATCGAATTCATGATAGGAAATTCGTCTCTCAACTCGAAAGAGAGAGATAGAGAGAGATAGAGAGAGAGAGAGAGAGAGAGAGAGAGAGAGAGAGAGAGAGAGAGAGAGAGA
>BOPN01004431.1:112500-115000 GCA_017312705.2 Penaeus japonicus | reverse complement strand
ACTTTAGTTGATTGCTATCTGTTATTATTTGTATTCATTTGTGTTGATAACAATTTTATTATCAGTTATACTATTTGTTTTAATCCAATAACGAAGGGGCAATTTTGACTCCAGTTAGTCTAAACAGTCGGGTATTTCAAACGCAGCTTTGTTTTACTCTTGTTTTCTCATTTATTACAATTTCCTTTCTTATTCTCATTAAATTTAAAGTAGTCTTACCCCTTGTAATTTTCCTTCTTTTGCATGGTATATGAGAGAACTGAAAGGAAGCACAAGTATCAGGGCTCTTTGTAGATGAATGAGTGAGAGTGAGTGAGAGTATAATGGCTGAGAACAACACACAGACGTGAAAGAAAAGACAGGGATACAAACAGTTAAAAGAAGTAAACCTGTTAACCCAATGCCAACGGGCCCGGGTATTGTGACGTGACACATGCAGCACGTGTGATGCCCTGTCATCATGCACTTTTTGCCTTATCACATGGATGTGACACCCCATCATTATTGGGTTAATGATGGTTTTGGCTCTGGAGCCACTAGACATGGTATCTTATCACGCATCATTAACAGGTTAAGGGGTTAACCCACTCGCGCCGGTTGACTTGCTATCACGTTCAGTGTTTTTTTGGGTCAGACGCCGGCGACAAGATATTTAGTCATGATAGGCATGCTGGGTGATCGGGTGTACAGCGCGCGCACACGGCTGGTGTGCTTGAGAATCCTGAGGCGTTAGTCTTATACATTCGAATACCCCGGCATTCCGACCATTTAGAGCCGAAATAGCCCCGTCGTGAATGGGTTAGGGGTTAGAGAAGAGGAAGGAAAATCACAGGTGACTTTACAAACTGACTTAGACTGACCTAGACCTATGAAGAGAGAAAGAGTCAGAGCAAAAGATTATGATTTTGCTGTGATTACTGGACCAGCTATTACAACATATTTATAATAGTCTTTCCTACAGAAGCTCAACAGAAATTGGCTGCCCTTAAAGCAGCAAATCCAGATCTGACAGCGGCAGAGCTCTTGAGAAGGAGCATGGAGGCCCAGGTGGAGGAGGTGCAGAAGCAGACAGGCATTACTCTGCCATCTTACTACAACCCAGCAGCCATGAATCCCATGAAATTTGCAGAGCAGGAGAGAAAGAAGAAGCTGTTGTGGGGTAATAAGGTAAGATGTGCTGGGAGGGGAGAGAGATGTGGGGAGGCAGGGAGGTTGGGGCAAGGAATGGTTGGTGGTTTAGTCTGTGGAGGTGGGAGTAGGAGTATATCACGCACACATTTTCTTAGTTAAGACAAAATAAATGAACATGATTCTTGCTTAATTTTTATAAGAGTACCTTCAAGGGTGTACACACACAACATACAAATGCAAATGCAACTCCAATAAGTATATACATAGGGAACTATGTATTATCAGATGAAGATGAATTAGGCGTTTGCAATGGTTATCTGCTATTCATCTAAAATATCTGTAGTCTGGTTTAGCTGATTCAAAAGCCTTCTAATATTGTACAAAAGTATTATGACTATGATAGTACATCATCTTGTGGGAATGGGTTAAAATTTTTTGACAGTAACACAAACATCCATTTTATATATATATATATATATATATATATATATATATATATATATATATATATATATATATATATATATATATATATATATATATATATATAATTGGGAAAGAGTAAGTCTGATAACATAATTATCATGCACATGTATACATATTCATACAGATGTATATATACACACATACATGCAGTCACAAACACACTTATCCCTATTTATCCCCACCTTATCCCTACTTTTGCCAGAGTAAGCCTGATGGCACCAGCAGCACAAATGAGGGCACCTCCTCCCTCTATGGCAGTCTAGGCAGCCTTGCCACCCAGAGTGCACCAATGGTTCTGGCAAGTGTCTCGCAGCCCAAGCCAGAGATGAGCGCTGGGCCGCTGAGTGGAGCCACCGGGAGCGGGCAGGCATCGCTCTGGGCCAACACCAAGTTCTCCAACGACCGCGACGGGAAAATGGCTGAGAAGTTCCGCAGACTTATGGGTGTCAAAAATGCAGGTGGGGGTCGTTCTCTTTCTTCTTAAGACTTTGGAAACATTTTCAATAGAATCTGATTTAAGATGCATTGATGATACTTTTTTCTTTCTTTCTTTCTTTCTTTTTCTTTTTCTTTTTCTTTTCTTTTCTTTCTCTCCAATTGAAAAAAAAAAATCAGAATTCATAAAAGAAACTATAACTCATTGATTTGTTTTGGTAAGAATTAAACAATGAGAAATAGATAGGAGCACTATTGTAACCAGAAAACATTACATTGTTATATATTTTGTTATTTATTGTCAGGAAAATTTATATAATTCCACTGTAAATATCACTTACTTAATTACATGTGTATTAATTCATGTCCATTTTATCTTTTTCCTACAAACTCTAGCTCCTGCAGAGGCTCCACCCGTTGCTGATCCAAAGACCAGCAAAGAGGGAAA
>BOPN01004431.1:25000-107500 GCA_017312705.2 Penaeus japonicus | reverse complement strand
AGAGAGAGAGAGAGAGAGAGATTGAAAGAGGGATGGAAAGAGAGAGAGAGAGAGAGATTGAAAGAGGGATGGAAAAAAGAGAGAGAGAGAGAGAGAGAGAGAGAGAGAGAGAGAGAGAGAGAGAGAGAGAGAGAGAGAGAGAGAGAGAGAGAGAGAGAGAGAGAGAGAGAGAGAGAGAGAGAAAGGGAAAGAAAGAAAGACAGAGAGAGAGAGAGAGAGAGAGAGAAAGAAAGACAGACAGAGAGAGAGAGAGAGAGAGAGAGAGAGAGAGAGAGAGAGAGAGAGAGAGAGAGAGAGAGAGAGAGAGAGAGAGAGAGAGAGAGAGAGAGAGAGAGAGAGAGAGAGAGAGAGAGAGAGAGAGAGAGAGAGAGAGAGAGAGAGAGAGAGAGAGAGAGAGAGAGAGAGAGAGAGAGAGAGAGAGAGAGAGAGAGAGAGAGAGAGGAGAGGGAGAGAGAGAGAGAGATGGAGAGAGAGAGAGAGAGAGATGGGCAGGATAGTAGAAAAATCATCTTCCTAGAATTGAAACTCACCGCAACGATCACAAACAAGTATAACGATAATAATAAGTATAACCAAACAAGTATAACGATAATACTACCCAAAATATATTGCACAGACACAACACAGCCTGAGCATATTTTAGTAAACCACATTATAGGTATAAGCTTACATCAAACATAAAAAAAGAGCTTCATAAAAGAAGTGTCATAATATTTAGTTCAGTTTCAGAATAATTCGTTCATACTGTGTTTGTTACTGTGTTATGGTTGCCGGTCTATACATACGATACCACATTTATATGCTTGATATAAGAATGTATCAATTTGTTGTATGATTAAGATATTGCATAGTCTGGGAACCGAGTAATAATTATTACTTAGTACTAAAGCTGAATATTTTGAATAGAAAATGCTAGAATGATATGAAGCTATCTTACACAATGGCTTATCATAAGCCCAGAATGTTCTATAGTTACGACGTATAAAGATGTATGTCCAATTTTAGACTTAAATAGATCAGAATTTTAAAACAAAGACAAAGACTAACATTCATCTCATATGTATTTTCGAGTGGGAGATCAGATAACTCTTATTAATCAGTTAGATGGTTTTGACGTCACATCCTAGTACTTACACGATAAGTTAACAGATATAGGAATGATTAGATTTAGATATAAAGATATGATAGATGTATAGATGAATGAATGGATAGATAGATATATGGAAAAGCATACAGCACAATCTCGTATTACCCAAGCAAACCAAAATAATTCAAAACACATAACATCTATAAATTCTAAGACGCATTCAAATAAATCATCATAAGACCATACTGGTTTTCAGGCAATCTTACACTTCGAAAAGTAAGATTACGAATAAGACACAATAATACAGAGATACGACAAGATAATGATAAATAATACCACAGATAAGAAGGCAAGAAAGTACGACAATAAAGGTGTAAAAGTACGACAGGGACGATGATAAAGTCTACGGCGACTGCCACCGTGTATAGAACAGGTCGAAGACGGAAAAGAAACGCACAAGAATTGTCTTCTTCCTTATCACGCTCAGGACGAAGGAAAATAAGGAGGGAATTGAAGGCAGAGGCGAGTTCCTTTAGAATTAGACTCTTGTTGAGTTCCCCGTGGCTGATATAACCCAGTAGTGTTCCGTTTCAGAAGCTGTTGTAACGAGTGCGTGTGGATCGGGTACTGTACGTGTCACAGGAAGGTCGGGAAAGAATTATCTTTTGAAGTCCGTGTCAATTGTCAGGTGACTTGGGATCCCTTTAGCCTTCCTTACCACCTCACGTGAGTCACTCCTGTCCGGCTCTCAGTCTGAAATTGGTCACATACAGTTCGTATCTCCTGTGTTTTTTGGGGAATTATTTCTGATATTGATAAATTTCCCTTCTTGCATGTAGTTTGATATGTTATCAGTACCTTAGATATTTTTTTTTCCACTTTGTTCTTTAGAGATGGAATGATTTCTTGAGAAATTATCTTCATCGTGTGGATTATAGAACAGGTGATCACGTTTTAATCAAGAGGCAATTATTGATTGCAGTATTAAAGTTACAGGTTTCTTGTGGTAAGATGACATTAGCTGTTGAGTCACGTGATATTAGGAAGATCTTGTACATGTTCTGTCTCAACTTCAGCAAGAGTGATAGCTGTTCTTTCATAGGTATTTATGTTCTTAATCTCCTGTTTGTGTTTGTAGGGTGGAAGATGTGTGATTTGTGTGTTTAATCAGATATGAATTTATATGTGATATGGAGAAGTGTTGAATCTGACAGGAAGACCTCAAGTGCCACTGCTGATGGGTTGTCTTATGTGGTATTTTTACTTGATAATTTTTTTTTGCATTAAGAGATTAATGGGTAATTTTTACAAGAAAACTACATTGGTAATACCAGTAAATGTAGTAAACTTGACAAAAACGCAAGTGACAGCAATGTTAATATCATGCAATTAATGACTCCTATGTGGTTGCTCGGAGTCTTTAACCCCTGTAACCCGCCTTATAGGTTTATTATATCGAGGTCCTGTAAGTGACGGCAGAGTATAAACAGATGGTGGTTCTGTCAGTAGCACATTGTCAAGGAAAAACTCCACATGCTATCTGGCAAGATAAGAGCATGGATGGACTTCCTTTTTGATGATATATCCTTCTTTGTTGCCAGAATATATTGATCAGAATTTTTTTTCTTTTCTTTTCTTTTTTTTTTTCTTTCTTTCTTTTTTGCCATTTCTGGGGTGCTGGTAGGCATGGGGGCTGTTGTGGTTGTCTGGTGCTGCACCACATATTACTACCATTATTGTTGCTGTAGTTGGTTTCCATGGATTAAAACTACCATATCTTGATAGAATAAATTATGCCGAATCCCTTAATACTAAATTTGTTAGCATCATACAGCTTCAGTCTAGAATTTCAGACTAGTATTACCACTTTCCCAACGGGGCACGCCCTAAGTGAAAACTCCTAAGCCGGGCCATTGCAATATTGCATTGGAAACGTCAAACTGGCATGACGCCCCGGCATCGGGAATTTAGCTGTGTCACACGGGTGTGACGCACCGTCATCATAGGGTTAATACTATGGTATTGATCAGAAGCCTATCGCAAGGCAGTAGTAGTCATTTTCAAGTTACCATTGTAATATTATGTTATTAACAACCATTAATTCATATAATCATCCTATCACGACTATTAACCCACACAGGACGGGTGGTACAGCATGTGTACCGCGCATTCAAAAGCCCAGTTGCCGGGCGGCACAGTATTGTGCCAGCCATTCAATTGATTTAGGCCTAATAATTCGAACGCCCCGGCATTTGGACATTCAAGGCTAGAATTCCCCCGTCGGGGATGGGTTAATATCGTCATTATGATCATGGTATCAACCCAATAATACTGGCCTTATAATATTAGCCTTACAGTATGATAAATAAATCTATAATGGTGCACTAGCACTGTGCTATTAATTAGTATTTGGCATGATACCCTAGTTAAACAACTGAAGGAATAAATACCTTTTAATTTCAACAAATGAAAAGTATAGGATAAAAGTGATCCCATCTAAAGAAAAGATGCCCGCCATGAGAGGATTGATGTCAATGTGGTCTGCATGTGATGGTTATTAGAAGTACAGGAACCATGTTTCATCTCCCAAGTCACTTGACTATGGACATGGGGACCAAAGATTTTTCAATGAAACTTAACCACCCACCATTTTATTTGTACAGGCATGTAGAATTGGTAATTGTCTCAAGAAACTAATCCATTAGAGATGGGGAATAGATTTGCTAGTTTGGCTCCAGGGAGGGAAGAGGCCCAGTTATGCAACACTCCAGATGAGTATTATTTAACCCATTGGTCGCAATATTAAAAAAATGTTTGTGCAGTAGGATGGCTGTTTTACATGTCTGGCATGGTGCCATCTGCTGTTAATGGGTTAAGAGAAGGGTGGAGGGTTGCTCACAAGATATGAAAGCCATTTTACTTTCATGTTATCACTCATTATAGTGCTAGAGCTATTTTGGTGTTTGTAATTTTTATGTGTTTGGCCATATTGTGAGGCTTACATAAGTTATCGGACATGCTTTATCATTGTTGTAATAGGATAAAATCAGCTTTTTATGTTCTTTACGCTCAATGTAAGACATTTTTTTTTATATGTTTACAAAAGTAAAAAAAACAACTAATGATAATAAAAAATACTATGAATGAGATTGGGAGGAGATAAGGAACCTTACAACACAGTGCAGTTGTATTGGCACAGATCATGGGTGAATACCCTTGACAGGTAAAGATTAGGATATTTATGGCAATTATAATGAAAATTGGTATCATCTTTCATCAGATAGAAATGTTTATCTTTAATTATTACAATGTACCAGTCTCCTCTATCATCAAATATGTTATGATAACAGTTGTCATCAATGTCTTGATACCAGGACAGAAACTCAACTGTCAATTCTGTCTTGACATCATCATCACTACTATTGTTGCTGTTGTTATTATTATTATTTTTATTAATATTGATTTTGAAATCTACAGGTGTTATAGCTGCCCAAGTATCAACTGCCTGAGCATTAAGCAAGATGTCGTACGACTACGAGTCATACTCCGAGCCCCTCGCTGGGACGGGTAACATGGAGTTCTCAGACAAGTCCATTAGAATGGGCTTTATCAGGTAGGATTACAAGCTGGAAATGCATTGACAGGGAAACATATAAATCAATATGAGAGAGAGAGAGAGAGAGAGAGAGAGAGAGAGAGAGAGAGAGAGAGAGAGAGAGAGAGAGAGAGAGAGAGAGAGAGAGAAGGAGACAGAGAGAGAGAGAAGGAGACAGAGAGAGAGAGAAGGAGACATAGAGAAAGGAAGATAGAAGGAGAGTTAAAGCTGTTTTCACGCAATGCTCTGATTTGATAAGACTGGGTGTATATTTATGCAGCCGTATATATCTTCATCTTTGTATATCCCCAATACTTCCATGGATTGGCCCAATCCTTATCCATAGCCAAGGGAATCAAGTCAAAACCCATTTTCATTCTTGAAACCCATGGGCAAACACATTATATATTGATTACATAAATAATTATGTTCTAACTCTTACTTCTACAGGAAAGTATATATGATCCTGATGGCCCAGCTGACAGTGACCTTTGGCTTCGTGGCACTGTTCAGCCTGAACTCGGACATCAAAGCCTTTGCGCAACAAACGCCGGCACTGTTCTATGTGGCTCTAGTTGGCACTCTGGTGTGCATCATAGCGCTCTCCTGCTGTGGGAGTCTTCGGAGGAGGACGCCCCACAACTTCATCTTCTTGGGGTTGTTTACAGTGAGTGTGAAATGTGTGCGTGTGTGTAAGCATGTGTGTATGTGTGTGTGTAAAATGTTCTTGGTATTATTTAATCACAAAGAAATACAGTCTGCTTTTTATTCTTAATTGATCCGTAATATCTAGAGATACAGATGCAACTTTGATACAGTTTCATTGTCTGTACATTAGTATAATTAGATTTAAGATTGGTTGTGAGGTTATTAAGCTAAGCAAAAATGTTATCCTGAGAAATATGAGAAAGAAGATTGTCAGTGTAGCTTGTTTATATTCTGTCACATTTACTTTTTGTATCTCTAATAACTAAATAGCACAGGAAAAATACTGAAAATATGAGAGTTGGATTTCATTTTATTATGCAGCTATGCACAGCTATACACACATTTAACCATTAGACATCTAGATTTTGGTGCCCCCCCCCCTCACACACACACACACAAAGGAAAAAAAGAAATATGTTGAATATAAACTGCCAGTGTCCATGAAAACAAATAATAGATTATTAGAAATATAACATCGAAGTGTATATATAATTGAATTGTATTTATTTTCCCCTCATACCTGCCCTTACAAAACCTCTTGCCTTACCTTTACCCCCCATCAATAGAATTTTCTAGATATAACTATTTAGGTAGTTAATTTAAAAATTTGTCTTAGTGTCCATCCTACTTCCTCAAAGATAATCACAAAAAGCTCTTGAAAATGCAAAACAAAAAATTCCTAATAGATATTCACACACAAACAAAACAAACAAGTTTATGCATATATTTCCAATACCATAATTAAATTTATATTTAGTTTAGAGCATCTGACATTTTCCAGTTCAATGCTTGATGTTTACAAGTCTTTTGACTTTTGGTTCGTATCCTTTTTTTTTTTTTTTTTTTTAATGAAATGATTTTGTTTGTTTGTTTCAGGTGTGTGAAGGCCTTCTGCTTGGCATCGCAGGGGGAGCATTTGAGAAGACGGAGATCCTGATGGCTGTGGGCATATGCGTGGTAGTGACGCTCTCTCTGACCCTCTTCGCGTTCCAGACCAAGTGGGTGTTTATGTTCCATCTTCCCCTATTGTGTGTTGTCTTTTGCTCTCTTCCTTTAATTCGTCGGTGTCAGTAATTTTCTTTCACTTTTTTTATTTCTTCTTCTTCTTCTTCTTCTTCTTCTTCTTCTTCTTCTTCTTCCCATCCCTCCTGCCCCCACCCCTCTCTCTCTCTCTCTCTCTCTCTCTCTCTCTCTCTCTCTCTCTCTCTCTCTCTCTCTCTCTCTCTCTCTCTCTCTCTCTCTCTTTCTCTCTCTTTCTCTCTCTTTCTCTCTCTTTCTCTCTCTCTCTTTCTCTCTCTCTCTTTCTCTCTCTCTCTTTCTCTCTCTCTCTCTTTCTCTCTCTCTCTTTCTCTCTCTCTCTTTCTCTCTCTCTCTTTCTCTCTCTCTCTCTTTCTCTCTCTCTCTTTCTCTCTCTCTCTCTCTCTCTCTCTCTCTCTCTCTCTCTCTCTCTCTCTCTCTCTCTCTCTCTCTCTCTCTCTCTCTCTCTCTTTCTCTCTCTCTCTTTCTCTCTCTCTCTCTCTCTCTCTCTCTCTCTCTCTTTCTCTCTCTCTCTTTCTCTCTCTCTCTTTCTCTCTCTCTCTCTCTCTCTCTCTCGCTCTCCTCTCCCCCTCTCTTTGTGAACGGACGTGTTTCGTATTGCTCCTGGGATTTATTTTCATCTTCTTCACATCCTTTAGTTTTTTCAAGATTTGGCAAATGCAGTGGAAGTTTTAGTTGACCTTGAGCAACAGTCAGTGAAGTTGTGAGGGGAGCTGTCTGGGAATCTTTATAGAAAATAACGCCTTTTGTTTTAATTACAAGACCAGTTGTGGAAGTCTTGTTTACATGATCAGCTGATCAACATTTCGCCGAAAGCAGACTAGTTAGTTGATTTACGGGTCTCCCAAGGAATTGAGGCTTCCCAGCGTGTACCGTGAGTTACAGTGAGCAGTAGTCGTCAGCAAAGTGTGAACAGTGTATCAATTGTGTTTTGGACTTAGTCTGTGACTCGGATAATATATCAAACCCGTGGCCCAACCCCCGCGATTCGGCGGCCATCGAACTTGCGCATGCGCACTGCAAGGTGTGTGGCGTCATAGCTCACGTCACCCTTGTGAATCATATCCCAGCTAAGTGTTGCCAATGCCTCAGACCTACGATTTTGGGGATCATGGAGTACTCGGGTCCAGCCTCCCTCGCTGATGTTGAGGTCCATCATCCCTTAAATGAGAATGATGATGACCAGTCTACAGAACATCTTGAGCCCCAAAATCATTGTGATCAAGAAGCTGGTGCCCCTGAATCCATCAAATGCCCAATGAAATATGCTAAAAATAAACATAAGGAAACTCCTAGCCAGCATAAGGCATTTGACACCACACCTCGCCCCCTTCCTCTGGCTGCACTCTCGATGCCGATCTGCTGCTCCAGCCTTTGCTCCCAAGGACAAGTATGTGAAGTTAGCCTTTAAGGAGAACCTGAGCAGTGATGTGAAGCTTCGTTGGCTGTCTGCAGTCACGAAGGCATTCCATTCGATCGGGAGCTTGCAGAGGTAAAGATGTCAGCTGTCACTTCGCGCTTTGTATATATCTCGAGGTGCCGTCAGGACATCATTGAAAGGGTCAAGGATGGAGAGTTCCTGTCATTACACCTTGACATTCAGGACTCAGTCGAAAGGCCGTAGGTTCCTACTTACCTCTTAACTTCTAGCTACCCTGTTGGAATTGATCCTTCCCTTGCCAAGGAACTACTGGGTGTGTACACTGCTCGCCGATTCCATCAAAACAGGACACCTATTAATCGTCTCGTCATAACCTGGAGTCTCTTGGAACCCCCTCCATCTTCCGTCAATTTCTCCTTCCTCCTTGCCTTCCTTCAAGTGAACTTCACGCAAGATGAAAGATGATAAGCCATGGTGCTTTAAATGCTGGGGTATTGGCCATATCTGCATACTGCTCTGCCAAAGAGAAGTGTGCATGGTGTGCTGCAAACCATGCTACCCGCTCCTAACCCTTATAGCACTCCTTCGAAATCCACTGAAGGGGCTGTTTCTGCCTCTGCATCGGAATCCTCACCCATGTCTGCACCAGACACCTCACAGTGGGGTGTGCCCTCGTTGTAACATGCCAGGAGTAAATGTCTGGCATGGATGTGCTAAGCAATCCCACAAAGCCCCACCTCAGAATTAGCCATCGCGCCACCACCACCACCACCATCACCTGCAAGCATTATCACCTTCACTTATCCTTCTCTATGGATTCTGCTGAAATCAAAGCCTGGCCGTCAGCTCTTGCTTCTGGAATCTCATGTACTGCTCTCACAGCACGCTTTGATGCTATAGATGCCCGCATTGACAGCTTAGTAAGCCAGCAAGCCTGCTTCAAACACTGGCCACAAAGCCTTAGTCGAATCACACCAAGTTGTCATTACATCTGTCACGGCACTCACTGAAAAGCGATATTGTTGCCTCCCGCTTTGGCTAAGTGATCAGCACCATCCACAACCTCCCAACCCCGTCACTATGCCTGGCAGCGCCCCTACTCTACGCGATCTTCTGCCTTCCGTAAAACTAAGGGTAAACCTCACTAGTTTCATGCCACTGCATATTATCTCTTGGAATGCGTTTGGAATCAGACCCCGCTACTCTAAGCTCACTGCACTTAGGACATATGTCTATCGCCATCACCCACAGGTCATATTTATTCAAGAAGCTTTTGTTGGTGGTGCTCGGCCCGGGAAACAGCTCCCTTACTATCAGGCTATGTCTCATATGTACACCTTGCCAGGAATGGCCTCGTTGCCTATGTTCATTGCTCCATGCCACACAAGCTCCTCCGTTGCTCTACGCATGCTGATATGACCTTTCAACTTTTTGAGGTCACTGTGGGAGATGGCAAACTCATACTCTGCAATGTGTACTCTGCCCCTGGTGTGATTAACCTCAAACTCTTCCGACTCCTAGAGATTGTGGAATGATCTACATGGGGGATTTTAATGCCCGGCATCCTTCTCTTGGTGACACTTCTCCCATTCCTAGCCGCAGTGGCCTGCCTTTGCTCAACTACATACGGCGCTACCATCTCACCCACTGGAATACTGGTGGAGCCACACATACCGTGGGTACCTTGGACACATCCCTAACATCTGGCCTTGTGGCATCCCGCGTTAGTTGCCATTCAGTACCTTCTCTCTTCTCCGACCATATCGCTCTCAGCCTACAGTACTCTCTACCAACTAGTCCTAGGCTTCCTCACCACCGCACCAGGATTTCCATCCCTCCCAAGTACTGTCCTACATACATCTCGTACATCTCCAGGCTTCTTCCCACTTTTGACCTCCTTTCCCCTGACAACTTGTACAGTTCCCTGGTAAAAGCCACACATGACTTTTACTGCAGTTATGTTATCAAGCCTCACATTCAACATCGCCCTGTGGCCCATACCTGGACGTTAGACCATCGCATTGTTCCAAGCAGAGAGAATGGCATTTGATGCTGGTCTTGCCTTTCAGAGGCAGCCACCCCAATCATCTGTGGTGCCAGACAATGGGGATGATCTTATTGCCCTTCAGAAGTCCGTCTACACAGAGTCATGGGAGAAATATACAGACAGCATCAATCATCAGACTAGCATTCAGACCATGTGGCATCTAATAAACAGGACCGTGAAGAAAAAACCCACCTCTGCCCTCCACCATAGTCCACAGGATTACGCTCAGGATCTCATCATTACTTGGTCAGCTCAATCACAAACTTGCAATCTGCCTGCACACATTCAAGAAGCTCTCTCCTCTCAACGTAACATTCGCAACCTTCGTCTGATGAATGCATTATTGAAACTGGATGAGCAGGATGACATTCCTCTAACAGGGATGAACTGCAGCGATGCTCTTGCTGGGACTAAGACTACTGCACCTGGGGATGATGGCCCCTTGCATATCCAAGTGCTTCACCTCATTCAGAAAGTTCCTGGTAACCCTCTGCCTACCTCTTCAATCTTTGTTTTCGTCAGGGATATGTGCCCTCTGCCTGGACTTCCAGCACAATTGTCCCAATACCAAAACCTGGAACCGATAAATTTAGGCCCATCTCCCTCACTTCCTGCTTTAGTAAGGTGCTTGAACGCATCCTTCTTGCCCGACTAATGCATCGCCTACAGGATAAACTCTCTCCCAGTCTGTACGGTTTCCTTCCACAACGAAGCACGCACCAGTGTCTTGTAGAACTCTATACCCGCCTTTCCTCCACTAGCGTAGTTGCCTTCCTTGACCTCAAAAGTGCCTTTGATATAGCCAACAGAGAAATTATTCTTGACCAGCTGGTGGACTTTGGTATTCAAGGAAATCTTCTGAGAGTGGATACGGGTTTTCTCAGTAATAGGGCCTCATGTGTCATGTTTAGGGGATTCTGTAGCTCCTACAAACTATTTGAGCTTGGTACTCCACAGGGAGCGTTTTCGCCCTTTCCTTTTCAATGTCCTGATGCATCGTCTACTTTCTCTTATCCCTGCCATCCCCGGAACTACTGTCACCTGTTATGCAGATGACATCTGTATCCACTCAACCTCACCTCAAGATCTTCAGATCTTTCTCCACAATTTCTATGTGTCTTCTGTTTCCTGTGGCCCCAGATAAAAGCAGAATTTTCTACACGTAACTTCAGAGCACTGCCAGTGTTTACAATGGGTGGGAATGTCATACCTCATTGCACGCAGTACACATACCTTGGTGCACCAGTCCGGGTCACTCCAGCCATACCTGCATGACAACGGATCCACCCCATCGTGAAAAACCTTCTAGACCGGTTGCAGCCCCGCTTCACTCCTGTTAAGTGGCTTGCCACCAATGCCACAGGTGTTTCTATCTCAGTGGCGAGGACCCTTTATGTTTTATTTCTTCGATCAGTTGTTGACTATTTGTCCCCTGTCCTTTGTAAACTTCCCAGAAAAGCACTAAAGCCTCTTGAAAATTTCCAGAATAGTCAACATGCAGTCTGAGCTCGACCTGTCCCCACTTGTAGAGAGAATTTATGTCAATGTTACTTATCTTTCTATCAAGTGTCTTCATTCCCCAATTCTTGCTCCTCACTTCTCTGCTGTTATCCGAACTTCACTTGACCCAGATGCACCCAGACTTCCACTTCAATCAGGTGGCCACAACCTCATCAATGAAGTATGCAACAACCTTCATAGCCTTGGTATCAACGTCCTTGAGAAGGCAGCTATCCCTGATTTACCACCGTGGCGAGTTCCCCTCCCTGATGTCACATTTACACCAACTTCCAAAGATGCCTTTCCCCTTTTACAGAAGCAATTGGCTCAAGAAACCATTACCAGAGTGGCCATGTCTGTCCCTGCTGCACACCACATATATGTTGATGGTTCAGTGCAGGCAGATTTGAGTGCAGCGTGTGCTGTGTTTTTAACGACCATGGAGCCACCTGTGGATGGTGAATGGCACGGCCGCAGGCTACCCAACTCATCGAGCTCTACTTTCTGCGAGCTTCATGGCATTCTAAATACAGTAATGGTCATTGTTCATCAAAGAGTTAATGGGATAATTGTTTGTGAGTCGCAGTCAGCTCTTCAAGCTCTTTCCTCACCAAGACCGAGCTGTGGCCATGTTGTGCAAGAAATTCTGTGTCAACTCGCCACCGCCCATGACGCATCCCTTATCATACCTTTCGTGTGGACGCCTTCTCACATCGGGCATATTGGTAATGACAAGGTGGTCTTGCCAAGGAGGCCTGTGCACTGGGCCTAGATGATGCAACTGCCGTACCATCCCTACGGTGCTTTAGAACCAGCATATACTCAGCTGCTCATGCCATAACAACACATCGAAGGAACGCAGAAAGGACCAACAGTGTCCATACAGCACCATGACCACTTTCTTCAGAGTCCCTACAAGTACCGCTAACATGGGCTTATGGTGCGTAGGCATAATGTTGTAAGTGCTCGGCTCAGGTTGGGGTACCGGCCGGTATGACAAGTCTCCCAAGCAGAGGACGTGCCGCACTTCTCCTGCAAGCTGTGCAACCGCCCAAACGCCAACACCCTTGACCACCATTGTCTCCATTGCCCCGCAGTGACAAATTTACTACCACAGGGACAGACCCTACTTCAAATTTGTAAACATTTACTCATAGATGACAACTTAAATGTACTTCTTGCTCGCCATCCCCACTTTGATGGCTGTTAATTGTATAGACTTGTTTCCTCTGTGTTGAGTGTGTGTGTGTGTGTGTGTGTGTGTGTGTGTGTGTGTGTGTGTGTGTGTGTGTGTGTGTGTGTGTGTGTGTGTGTGTGTGTGTGTGTGTGTATGTGTGTGCACGTGTGTGTACGCGTGTGTGTGCGTGCGTGCTTATGCGCGTGTGTGTGTGCGTGTGCATGTAGCATCCAGCGTGCCCTGCGAGACACGAGTGCTCTGTAATATTCTTTGAACATTAATGTTACTAGGTCTGCCGCCAATAGGCGTAATAAATTGATTAAATAATCACACTCTTTTCGCCCTCATTCACACACTTTTCCCCTCACTCACACACTCTTCCCCCTCACTCACACTCTTCTCCCTCACTCACTCTTCTCGCCCTCACTCACACTCTCTTTCCCCTCACTCACACACTCTTGTCCCTCACTCACACTCTCTTCCCCTCACTCACACTCTCATTCCCCTCACCCACACTCTCTTCCCCTCACTCACACTCTCCCTCCCTCTCTCACACTCTCTTCCCCCTCACCCACACTCTTCCCCCTTCACTCGATACCTCTCTCCCTCACACTTTCTCACCCCTCCTCCCTTCACTCACTCCTTTTCTCCTACCCCACCTCTCTCTCACTCTCTCTCTTTCTCCCCTTCATTCCTTTCTCTCTCTCACTCGGTATCTTTCTCTCCACCCCTCTCTTTCACTTACTCTCTTTCTCCCCCTTTTTCTTCCTCCCTCTCACTATCTATCTTTCTACGCCTCCAACCCTCTCTTTTCTCATCCTTCCTCCCTCTCTTTCATTTCACATCTTTTAGATCGCTATTTCTGCACATATCTTTCTTGCTTTTCTCTTTGTCCTTCTCTTCGACTTCTCATTTGTGGGCCTTTGTTAGTGTCCTTGTTTTCTTCCATCTCTAATCTTCCTTTCTATTATATATACTCCTTTTCACTATTTTATACTGTGTTTGCTATGTACATATATATTTTTTTCCTCCTTTAATCTCTTGATCGCCCACCTATGCTCTTCTCCCGATATCCTTATCTATCATGCTAACCTTCTTCACTCAGACCTCTCATATATACAATATATTTTTCCAATCTGACCCAGGTTGGCCAACCTTTAGCCTGATATTCTTGATGTGAGCTGACCTGTATACGTGGCTATACATAGTATTTTCGCTTTCTTTCTTATAATTCAGAAGAGTATAGATCATGGGGTTAACTAGTGAATCCTTTATGACAACAAAAGTTTAAAAACTTCTTATGGATTAACTTTCAGAAATGTGTTTCATATTTCAAGTCAGGGTAAAATTCATATCGGGGCCATATTTATTATGATGAGAACATCTTGTAATCATTTCGATACCCTGCGTTAAAATGTGTCATTAATAACGAAACGCCTTTAATTACAAGAAAAACTTTACTTAGGTCATTACTTTTATGTAACCGTGCTTGACCAAAAGAATTCAGATTATATTTGTTTTCATTTTTTGTGAAAAAAGACATGATGATATTAATTGTCAAGAAACCCTATTAGAATAGATTATTGCAATGGTCTTTTTGTATATCGTGATTACAATCCTCTGTCGATTGCACCTTAATTGGAGAAATAGAGAGGGGAAAAATATGTAATCTCTATCCCGTTTCAGTTGACTTAACCTTTCATCCATCAATCATTTTCGTTCAAGAACCGATCATGCAAGCTTTCAGGTCTTCCATTGTGTTGTTTTCTCTTTAAAGATTAGCAGCCAAAGGGATACTTCCTTTTCCAGATACAATCGATCTTCTGAGGTTGTTTTAAGGACGAGAATCGCTCACCATTCGTTAGATACCATCCCCTTGTACCTGCACTTCTAAAGATCAAAGGTTTTGGTTTATACGCATTATGAACGGAAGTAGGAAAAAATAGCCTGTGGTGTTTCCTTTTGTGATTAGCAGCTAGCGGGGCGCTCCCTCTTTTAGCCAAAATCGACCTTATGATAGAGTTGTAAGGGCGAGAATCGCGCATTATTCTTGCGTAGTACCCCAGTACTTATAATCATCACAGTCGGGGGCTTTGTGAATGCATATAACAATGCATAAGTGTAGTCATCAACCAGTGGGGTATGGATTCAACAGCATAAAAGCGTTTAAATTCTTTATTAAAGTGGTAAGAATGATACATCTTTGTGCATCTTATCATCTTGGGAACTATGTTAATCACTGTAATGATCCGCAGTTGAATATAATTGTATTAAAAAAAAACTAAAATTTGTCTTCACAATCTTTCGTATTTAACCTACATAGTGTCATCAGTTAAGCGGCCCTGAGCCTGCCATGTCAGACTTCACGCCCACACCGCCCTTCCATGGTGCTGCGTTTACTCTTGGAAGGAACAAACCGCGGGACGCATCCTCTCTTTCAGCCAAGGTCGGCCTTATGACACTGATCTACGGGCGTGAATCCCACATTATTCCTGAGATACGACCTCCTAGTACTCAGTACCTTGAATTATCACAGTTTGAGGCTTTTGAACATGTAGAGGTTAGCAAAATGAAAAAAATAGTGAACAATGCATGCTATAGGTGTAATCAACCGGTGGGATACGGGTTCTGCACTATAAAGCTATAATTATAGTGACAAGATTCATGCATCTTAGTGTACTTGTATCATTTTGGAATACAAGCCTCGGTAATCGTTCCTAAGATCAGTTGTTAATTTAATGAAATATAATGAAATTAAAGTATAACTAAAGTATAACTCTGCCTTCAGTACCCCCTGCTCCTATGGTTAGTGGCATCAATCACGTAGTACCTGAAGCTGTCATGTCAGATTTCATGCTCCACTGCCTGTCCATTGTGTTGTGTTTACTCTAAGGATTATCAGCTAACGGGATGCCTCCGGTAAGCTACAATTTTCGCTAAATGATCTTCGACGTCGTATTCGCATCGTCACATTATATTCATATTGTTTATAAGCATTTTGCAATATATGAACGTAACGACTGCCGTGCCTTTTATCTGTGGAATAGTTGACGAAGACAAGGGGACAGAAATTAATAAAAGTATTACGGGATCGCCATTGTCCTTCGCACCTTCCGACTGTCGTATCGGTACGGTGACCATGGCAAGGACAAAGCTAGGGATGTGACCGATTGTCCTAAGGGCGAGAATCGTGATAACTGTAATTATCACAGTCAGAAGATTTATGGCAAAGTAAGCAGAAAACTCCAAACTCAGTCATTAGCAAATCTATAACTATTGCATATCCAGCACTTTTACATATCTAACATCAAAGTGTTCCTTTGTATATATGTATTTTTTTACTGTGTTTTACGAGTAAGTTACCATGAATATTATCAAAAGCATGGAATTGAAAAGACATAATTTTTCGAAAATCTTTGCAGTGTATATTGAATATACTATCTACTCATTTTGTGAAGGTCAACATACATCAGTCCATATGTAGAGAAATACCTATGATTGTTTATCGATTAAAAACAGACATTATTATCTGACAAGCCTGTTATAAAATGGCACTTGTCCCATTTTGTATGCTTTCCCTGTCAGGAATTAGCATCCAACGGGATCCTTACCTTTACGAGCTGAAGTCGACCTTTTTAGATATTATATATATATATATATATATATATATATATATATATATATATATATATATATATATGTATATATATATATATATATATATATATATATATATATATGTATATATATGTATATATATATATATATATATATATATATATATATATATATATATATATATGTATATATGTATATGTATATATATATATATATATATATATATATATATATATATATATATATATATATATAATTGAGGATGTACCTTTATGAACACAAGCTGATATGTAGATGTATCTTCATATATTTCATGCCTGACTATTGGCCACATACACAGTAACAAACGAATTCATGCACATACATTTTCATATCTATCTATGTGTGTGTGTGTGTGTGTGTGTGTGTGTGTGTGTGTGTGTGTATAAACGTGTTTTCATTTCAAAGTCAAAGCATCCCACACGCCCCTGATATCCTTCATGTGATCCGTTTCTAAAGTAATACTAACACATCTTCACTTTCCACTCTCATTTTCCTTGATACCATCAATCACGTGGTACCTGAGATCCTGTCATACTAAATTGTTGTGTTGTGTTGTGTTTACTCTAGGGATTAGCAGCCAGCGGGATGCTTCCTCTTCGAGCCAAAATCGACCTTACGATGTTGTACTAAGGACGAGAATCGCGCATCATCCTTCAAATAACATCCACTGATAATTTATTCTTATAGTATGCATGTTATTAAAAGCAGAACCGAGCCTCAATTAAAAAAAAGGCTGTACATCGGCTGCAAACTAAGTAATTAAAAAAAAAAAATGTAGATAGAGTAAGTACATAGAGTAAGAGTATGGATGCTACATAATGAGGGCCTATTGTCATTGTTTACATGTTTACGTAAAGTGATATATTAATTACACAAAAATCCCATTTATGCAGTCTTGATTCCCATGGTATTCAATCCTTATGTGTCATTGTTCTTAGCTGCAATTTGTCATTAACCGTGGTACTTGATACCCTGTGCTTGTGGTTCTTTCCCCTGGGTGGGAGCCTGAGGTACCAAAGCAGATCAATCGTATATCTCCGTATGCTTTATTATTTTGGGAATAAAATTTACTATATATCACACAAATTGTTCCTATTGTCTCCTGTCGTTCGTAATCAACTTAAAGTAAAACTACCCTTTGTCTTTATTATTTCCTGCTTCTGACCTCAGTGTCATAAATCAAGTTGTATCTGAGCCTGCCAAGTCAAGTTCCTGCTTCGCGGCCGATCCATTGTTACCTTTTTCCTTCAAGAATTAGGACATACTTCGTCCTCCAGGCAAATTCGACCCTGTAACAATGTTTTAAAAGCGAAAATCCCACATTTTCCTGAGATACGATCTCCGAGTATCCAATATCAGAGTCAGAGGTTGTCATAGTATATTGAACCGGTAGATTATGGATTATGCACGATGAAATCGCCCATTTTGATCAATGTCGCAAGATTCTTACATCTTGTACTTTATGACTTTGGGATACACTCCGGCCGAGGTTACCTGAAGAAACGCTGCCGACTGTACTTCAGTGAAAATATAATTAATTTCTGCCTTCAATATCCCCTGTTTCTAAGCTTGGTGACATCAATCATATGGTACCTGAGCTTGTCCGAAATTTCACGCTTCATCGCCTTTCCATTGTGTTGTGTTTACTCTAGGGATTAGCAGCCAGCGGGATGCCTTCTCTATTAGACAAAATTGCATTATGACGTTGTTTAAAGGGCAAGAATCGCGCACTATTCTTGATACCAATACCTTTGGAATATAAATAGTCTTTAACAACTCTATTACTAGTTCTTATTTCACTTCAAAATTTAGTTTTACGAAGTAAGTTAACGCGAAAAATGTTAAGAGAATGGAATGAGGTATACATAATTAAAAGGACAGTTTCTTCTCTGTATACATTGAAACTTCAGATACTCATGCCATTTACTCCTTTTGCGGCGATCAACAGGCATCAATCCTAAAATTAAGACATTTCACGATAGTTTCTAGATAAAAAACATACATTACAATCTGACGAGCGATACAAAATGGAACTCGTCCATTCATGCATGCTTTTATTGTCTTCAGGTATTAGCACTCAGCGAGGTACTCAACTTTGCGAGCTGAAATAGCCTTGTTATTTGTTTTTCTTTTTTTTCATTTTTAAGGCAATAATGGCATATAAACATATATTAGTGTTTTCATTTCGAAGTCAAAGCATCATACGCGACCCCAATATCCTTCATGTGATCCTTTGCTTAGAGTAATACTAACACATCTTCAATTTCCACTCTCATTGTCCTTGGTACCATCAGTCACGTGGTACCTGAGAGCCTGTCATACCAAATTTTACGCTTCACCGCCTTTCCATTGTGTTCTGTTTACTCTAGGGATTAGCAGCCAGCGGGATGCTTCCGCTTCGAGCCAAAATCGACCTTACGATTATGTACTAAGGACGAGAATCGCACATCATCCTTGAGATACCGGGTAATTGATATATTTAGTATGAATATCATTAAAGGTAGCACCGGGAATATCATAGCAGAATGGAACGACTGGACAACAGCTGCAACTTCGTAATTGAGGCGATACAGTTCATTAAACGAAGAAGCAAGAGGATGGTTTTGCATGCTGTCGCTGTTTACAGGTTTATTTTTACTGATACAATAATAACGCAAAATCCCTTAAAAGCAGTAATGATTCCCATGATATTTAGATATTTATTTTATTTGTCATTATTTTAACCGTAATTTGTCGTTACCAAATTGTTGTTAGATACTCTGTAATAGTGGTACTTAACCCTATAACTAGTACATTTGTGTGTAATTATACCATGATAGTTGTTCTATATCTGTTGTCGCATGTAATCAAATTCCCTGCTACCTGATTCTGACGCAAGTTTTATCACTCGAATGGAATAAGAGCTTGTCATGTCAAATTCCATGGTGCAGTGCCTTTACTTTGTGTTGGGTTTACTTGAGGAATTAGCATACCTCTCGATCCTTCCTCTTCAATCCAAAAGCGACCTTGTGTAATATGTTCTAAGAACGAGAATCCTACATTATTCCCGAGATACGATCTTCTTGTATCCAGTACCTGGAATTATCACAGTCGAAGGTTGTAGAACCTACAGACGTTAACATAGTAAAAATAATAATAAAAATAATAAGTATATTCAACCTGTGGAATATGCATTATGTGGGGGTAACATCGCCCGTTTTTTATCCAAGTTTAAAGATTCATACATCTTGATCTACATTATAATTTTGGGATACAAGTCGAGGTAGTCTTTCATTTGTTCCGCAATCATGAAAAAACTAAGCTGTCTTCACTGTCACCTACTTCTAACATCAGTACCATCTGTCATTTGGTCCCTATGCCTGTCATGTCAGCTTTCACGGTTCACCGCCTTTCCATTGTGTTGTGTTTACTCTAGGGATTAGCAGCCAGCGGGATGCCCCCTGTCTAACGAAAATCGACCGTATTACTCTCCCATAAGGGCTAAAATCGTGCACTATTCTTTATACCTGTAATTATCACAATCGGAAGCTTTGGAAGATGAACGCTTTTTAATTAAAAAGTAGCTAACTCGCAACTAAATCAATAACATATCTAGTAGTACAATCCCATACTTTTACTTATCTTACCTTAAAATTGATTATTTATATGCACATTTTTCATTCTATAATTTGAGTTTTACGAAGTAATTTGCTATAGATAATATTAAGAGCACGTCAGTTTACTATTATTTACTACCTGGTAAATTTAGGGAGTCAATATACATCTGACAATTTAAGAATACAGGAGGAAACTACAAAGGTATGTCCTGCTTTTCGAACTGAAATAAACCTTATTAGACCTTTTTATATTATACAGGCATGAATGGCATCTAGACGTATATTAGTATGTTTTCATTTTGGGGTCAAAGCATAATACAAGCCCCTGTTTTTATTCAATTCCATTGTGTATTTATATCAAAGTAAAGTAAACGTAAGACATCTTCGCTATCCCCTGTTACCGTCCTTAGTATCATCAATCACGTGGTACCTGAGAGCTTGTCATGGCAAATTTTACGCTTCACCGCCTTCCCATTGTGTTGTGTTTGCTCTAGGGATTAGCAGCCAGCGGGATGCTTCCTCTTCGAGCCAAAATCGACCTTAAGTTGATGTACTAAGGGCGAGAATCGCGTATCATATTGGAGATATTATCTATTGGTAATTGGTATTTGTCGTATGAATATCATTAAAAACAAAGATGGAAACATCACACCCAGAATAAAGACAATTATACAGCTACTGCAAACTTAATGATTGGCAAAATAATGATAATTAAGAGGAAAGTTTTGCATGCTGCATATTTTGGACCTACTGTCGTTGTTTATACCTTTACGTCAAAGGGTATACTTGATTACGTAAAAAAAACTTTTTATGCAAGACTAATTCCCATTATATTTGAAAATTAGATTTATTTGCCATTATTAGCAGTTTGTCGACATCAATGTAATTAAAAGCAGAACCAGAAATACCAAACCCAATACTTCAAACGAGTATACAATGACTATTCTTGAGATACCAATGCCTTTAATTATCACAGTCGGAGTCTTAAAGAACTGAAAGGAAGATCCAACAATTCTGTTAGTAGAACTACAAAATTGATTGATATATTCTTTTTCCTTCTAAATTTGAGTTTTAGGAAATAACAATTACCGTATATGTTATATGAGAATCGAATTAATTGATATTAAAAAGATAGTTTCATCGCTGTTAATATTGACACTATTATATATTATTGTTTTGAAGGACAGCATGTATTAAACTGCATACAGACAGAGAGAACAACTATTGACTTGACCTGACCTGACCTGACGAGCGGTAATAAAATAGCACCTACCCCATTTTGTGTGCTTTCATTGTCATCAAGGAGTGCTTTCATTGTCTTCAGGGATTATCATCCAGCGAGATGCTCAGCTGGACTTTATAAATGTATCTTAGGCCCTGTTCACACACGGCGTCTCCTAAATCGCACAGGTAAGGTCAATAGAACTTCATAAGAATCTACCCAAGGCAATGCGATTTTTCTTCGATCGCTGGAAGGAACTAGAAGGAACTGGAAGGAATGATTGTTTCGAGATTTCTCTTTCCCACGTTTATTGGAATTTCCGTGTTGCATGTTTCTTGCTAGCCAGTGAGAAAGGGGATTAAGCATTTTTCATGATTCTTTGCACTGAAGAAACCGTTGATGAATTATGTATTAGAGTACATGAAGTAAAAATATAAAAAGTAAATTAGAATGAAAATATGAAACATGGAAAAAAAAATACAAAGAAATAAAATCAAATACAAACATAGAAATAAAAGAAAATTAAAACATAAAATAAAATAAAATGAAATGGCAAAATAAAAATATTACAGAAGAAAAAGATAAAAAACAGAAAAAATAGATAAAACAGAAGAAAAAGATAAAAAACAGAAAAAATAGATAAAACAGAAGAAAAAGATAAAAACAAAAAATAGATAAAACAGAAAAAATAGATAAAACAGAAAAAGACAAGATAAAAACAAAAGGACAAGATAAAAAACAGAATATAAGTAAATAAAGCATAAGTAGAAAAAAATACATCTATAAAATATAAAACTATACGTCCTAGAAGCCTGTTATCATTCCCATGACACACTGCTCAATTCAATAAAAATAGAGTGACAGTAACACGTCTTTACTACCCACTGTTTCTGTCCTTAGTATCATCCATCACCTGGTACCTGAACCTGTCATGTCAGATTTCACGCTTCACCGCCTTCCCATTGTGTTGTGTTTACTCTAGGGATTAGCTGCCAGCGGGATGCTTCCTTTTCAAGCCAAAATCGACTCTACGACGCCGTACTAAGGGCGAGAGTTGCGCACCATCCTTCAGATAGCATCTAGTGGTACCTGGTACTTACTGTTTTCACGTTATCAGAGTAATGAAGTTATCATATGCATACCATTAACAACAGAACCTTAAGCACAAAATTGACCAATAATTATAATGCAAGTTAGTAATTCAAAAATAATTCTTTTTGTATTCAGTGTTACCATATACAGGTCACTTTTATGCAGTAACAAATACACTAGCATAACTGGGGTACGGAATTCAAAAGCAATTGGCAAAACAAGAGAATGGTTTTCTATGCTGCATAATGAGGGTATACTATCGTTGTATATATGTTTATATGTAAATGATACAGTCATTACATGCAAATCCCTTTTTCAGTTATGATCCACATAGTATTCAAACATAAGCCTCTGTCATTTTTTTACCGCAATATTCCTGGTATACAATACTTTAAGGTACGGATTTATACCCCTTAGCGAGTCAAGAGTAGCAAATAATGATAACAGGTACATTTTGCTGTACTATTTTGGGAGTGAAGCGGTCTATAGTCACGTTAATTGTTCGTATTTTCTGCTATCTGATTTTAGAATACAAGCCTCGATAATATTGGATTGGTTTTGACTTGAAAATTAAAGTGATGAAGGCAAAGGAAGGAGACTGATATCACTGGCGTATCAATATTGCGGAAATGCTAGACAAGTGTCATGCATTATAAGCAGGGGAACTACTATAAACTGTGCCACCGCTGGCCATCCATCCATGTTGGTTTATTGCAAGTTCACCGGACTCATGTTCTACGTTTAATTCATATGTGACAATGATACGAAACAGACATTGCAAGTGATTTTTGTGTGTAGCATGTAAATATGAAATGTATAGGCTGTGCCTCTAACTTACGTTTTCATCTGCGTTTGGCTGCCATCATTATATGTGTCAAACCTGTAAAATAGTGGCTATCAGGCTAGATGTAGTGTATCCCTTTTCATCAAATTATTATTTTGCATAAATTAAAGCCTCTTACTGTGATAATTATATAGTGCCAGGTATTAGTTGGTATCAAAGATATGGCGTGCAATCTTATATCTTTATTTGCTTGAAGACAAATAATCCCGCTGGCTAATATTCCTTTTAGTAAACAAAATACAACGGAAAGGCGGTGAAGCGTGAAATCTGACATGACTGGCTCAGGTACTAAGCGACTGACGACACTAACTTCACCTTAAGTGTAAGCTGTAAATGGTTAATGATGTCGATATATACTATACTCGTCTTAACTGTTAAATTGTATGGACGATTTATCCATACAAAAGATATCCTGAGAGATTCATCCTGTATATCCTTGCAAATAGTAAATATATGATAAGAGGGTAAGGAAATACTACTATGAATATGTTTATGTATGTACTTCCATGTATTAAAGGATAATTTAAAATTCATTTTTTGTTAAATTCCTGTATTTGGGGTTTCCGGGCTTCGCTAATGATATGCATACGCTAATGCCCCCGACTGTGATAATTATAGGCTTCAGGTATCTGGTGATGGTTATCTCGGGAACGGTGCGCGATTTTCGTCCCTTTGACAAGCTCATAAGGGCGAATTTGGCTCGAAAAGGAAGCATCCCGCTGAGATGCCAATCCCTACAGCAAACACAACACAATGGAAAGGTGGTAAACCGTGAAATGTGACATGACAAGCTTCGGTACCAAGGATCGAAGGAGGAGCCAACAGAAAGTAGATATAGTAAATACATTTTTTTTTATCTAACTGGGATGAATCATTGGGTCATAACCATAACCTCAAGCGCAATAGTTGTATGGGTATGTGTACCTGGAGTTCCTATACCCATAAGCTTGTTGTCTCTCACATTGTCTCCTTTTTCGAGCTTAAAGTCCCACTTGGAGGGGTCGCGGGTGAGAATGTCCCTCCTCCAGCAGTATCTCTCCATCCTTATTACGTTCTCCTTTTGGGCCTTCCTCTCGCCCGCGTTCCGAGAATTCTGTTCCCTACATATTCTGGTCTCCTTGCCAGTGCCTCAGCCTATCTGGTTTCTCTCAGTGACGCCCGCCTTCAGCGTCTTCCGAAACTCCAGATTCTCCACTCGGTCCATTATCGTTTTCCTCCAGGGAATATCTTCGTCTTTTCATTTCCGGCTTTGTCACCCTCTTCTCCTGGCCTTTTGTCACTGCCACCGTTTCCATTCCGTATTCATAACAGGGCGAACCTTAGATTTGTATAGGTTTTCTTTCAGATTTGCCCCATATAGTATGTAGCGTATGAAATAGTGCATCCTTTATTTTAACATATTGATTTTATGCTTCAGTGATGCTCTATATACTACAAACAATTACATTACAAAGAGATGGCGTATAGCAATTTAATTCCAATGTATGAATTTTTGCTTCAATAACAAATAAAACACTATCTTCATTTATTGTTCTTGATTTTAGTTCATGATATGCATCCCCTAATACCCCCGACTCTGATAATTATAAGTGTCAAGTACCTGGTGATTCTCATCCGAAGACCACCGCACGATTTTCGTCCTTAGGGAAATGTGATAAGTGTGACTTTAGCTAAAAAAACAAAAAAATTCTCGGGAGGCTGCTAATCCTTAAAACAAACCGCCCAATGAGAAGATCCGTCTGGTAGCTCAGTGGTAGCGTGTCGACTTCATATCCCCGTGGTCGGCAGATCGAGTCCCGTCCAAACCCGTGAGTGTCCACTGTCACCTGGCACCTCACGAGTCAGCACACGCTGACACAGGCGGGCTCGCCTCAGTGCATACAAGCTCGGCGTAGCAACTGCTCCGCAAATCTGGCTTTTCCTTATCCTTATCCAATGAGAGGGCGGTACCATGATATGCAAATGGTCTCTGTCGGTATGGTGTTACAATTATCACAGACCTGGCTGATAATTATGGTGATGGAAACGATAGTTGGGAATGCTATAAGTGAGCTGGAGTTGCTCCTAAAATAAATGGTCCGTTCTCCATATCCATAACCTTTTATTTCAATAACATTATATAAAACTTGCCTATTTGTTTACATGCAGCAGTGAAATACTTTTATTCTGGATTTTCCTCTTCATTAATTGAAATTTCGGTTGATAATGATGTATGGTTGAATAACATGCGGAATTGCCCCTTTATACAGCAATTAGTGTAAAAACATTTAAATACGTAATTGTCGATTTTACCATATTAATTATACAGACACACGCATTTGCAGTCTTTATTAGTCTGAATTTGATGTTTTCGACTTCCCTTAATGATATGCAACACTATTATAGGTGATAGTTATCTGAAGAATTATGCAAATTTCTCGATCTTAGACGTCGCACAATTCGTCTAGGACGAAATAAAAATATTTCAGTGGCTGCTAATTCTTAAAGTAAAGACAACACTATGGGAATGACAGATGAAGATACCAAGGGATTCATAAGAAGGAATAAACATTTTTTCAATTAGGATCAAATTGCTAGTTATGATTGCTTCAACACGAACTCATGGTTTCATGGCACAGGATAGACATTCGTCTAGTTTTACCATAAACGCATTTATTATCAAGTCATGTGGAAAATGTACGCATATTGAAATAGAAATAACGAAGTTCATTACATAGTTAGCTGCACAATAGATGAGATATACGCTCTTCTCCAAGAAAAATAACCATCTAATTCTTATTTCCACATTTATTGCATCACTATGATTTATTTATTGATATTAGACCTGTATCTGCCTTCTACTAATGCTATGCATCTATTATGCCCCTGAATTATGCTCGAAAAAGAATCATCACTGGCTATTGACCCTGAAAGAAACAACACCATGGAACAACGATGAACCAGGCTAAGATAACAAGAGATTCACGATTCAACAGATCGAGGGGCTCAGCGGACGATCATTATGACCTCCAATTAGGTATAATTGATACTCTTCATGTGTGGCTACTTGCCGAAAATGACACTGGACGTATGGGGTGCGAAAATGGTATACTATTAATGTGTTCATACCTAATGCCTTGAGAGTACCTATTTATCTGAAGAAAGGTGTGTGATATACGTCCTTGCGGAGGCCTCATAAAGGTAAATTTCGCTTGAAAGGGAAACAGGTCGATGACTGATAATTCCTAAAGTAAACACAACAAAATGGAAAGGAGATTTACCGTGAAATATGATATGACAGACTAAGACACCGAGTGATGCATGACTCGACGGGAAGATCAACAGGTGGGGGAGATTGCAAAGACGTTTAACTTTACTTTAATTGGGATAATGTAGCAGACCATAAGTGCGACGTCAAGTACGATTAACATCATATATATTAAAAATTTCCTTTAATATAATACTATTGATAAATGCATATATATAACCCCCGATTGTGATATTTATAGGTGGTGGTTATTTGAAGAAAATTATGTTATTTCCGTCCTTTGTTTAGCGTCATGAATGTGAGTTTGGCTTGATACCTTGGCTCGGAAAGAAGCACGCCTCTGGCTAATCCCTGAAGTGGTACCACTGGTCTCAAGCGAGACAATCTAATAATTACTGTTTATTTTGTTTTGCTATATTTATCACATTCCTGATCACAGTACTTATCGTTAAGTTCTAACTCATATTCCTAGTAGACAGAGTGGCTGCTTTTTGCGAGGTAAATTTGCGATTAAAATATACATAATTATGCAATGTGAGGAATTACTACTATGAAATAATATTTGCATATTATTTAATGTTACGAATTAGTACGAGGATAGATTATATATACTATGTAGCTAAGATATAAACCACCCTTTTAATTCTAATTCACTAGTTTTATTTGAAAGGCACATAAAACCTAACCAAAGATACTGATTTACAACCATAATATACAATTAAATTGGATTTATTATTTCTATTAATGATATGTATACTCTAGGACGACTTTGCCTCGAAAAAGTAGCATCCCGCTGGCTGTTAATCCCTCAAGCAAACAACACAATGGAAAGGCGTTGATAATTACAGGTTCCAGGTACCAGAAGATGGTATCTCAAGAATGATACGCGATTCTCGACCTTGGGTTATGATTTTAAGGTCGAAGTTGGCTCGTAAAAAAGGAAGCGTCCCGCTGAGTGCTAATCCCCAGAGAAAACATAACACAATGGAAAGGTGGTGATAATTACAGGTTCTGAGTACCAGAAGATGGTATCTCAGGAATGATACGCGATTCTCGACCTTAAGTTGTGGTTATAAGGTCGACTTTGTCTCAAAGAGGAATCATCCCACTGAGTGTTAATTCCTAGAGTAAACATAACACAATGGAAAGGCGGTGATGGTGAAATTTGACGTGGTAGATTTAGGTACTAAGTGATTATCACTTTAATGCAGGGGGATAAAATAACGAAACTGTAAATCAGATCAAATTTATGGTCTCAAGCGTGGTTGACAAGACATTAATATACTAAAACTCATTATCTAGTAATCAGTCTTGTGGATCCCTGCCTTTGGTAAATCCTACCTTGCCCCACTGACTGCTGATTTCTAAAGCAAACACAATGGTAAGTCAGTGAAGCGTAAATGTGAGAAGGCAAACTTAGGTACCAAGGGTTCGAAGGATTTTCTCTTAAATGATTAACTCAAACACAAGTTACATGATTTATTAAGATATCCGTCTAACTTTTTCAATTCTTAATTCTATTATCCTGTCTGCACATCCTGTTATAATTATCACACATTCCTTTTAGGCAAGATGTTCCATGAATGGTGAACGATTTTCGATTATAAAACTACGCTATTTTGTTGATTTAGACTCGAAATTGCCAATCCCTGAAGGCAAATGAAAGAAGTAAGATTAAAATAAACATTGAAGGGCGATCATAGAATATCATTATTGTCATAAGGGCGACTTTGGCTAAAAATGTAGTATCTTGAGGGCTGAAGAAAACAGGACGATGGTCATTGAATGCAAGTGGCCACTGTCGATATGGTGTTACTATGATTATCATAGACGTGACCGATTTTTATTATTAACATGATTATCATCTATTAATATTTGGAAACAGTTGTGATGGATATTTCTACCGAGCTGAAGTTGTTACAATTTGAGGAATTTCTATTGTGTAATAAATGTTAATATATATAATGTTATCTCTCCATTGTATTTATGGTCTCACTGGTAAGTTTCAAGTCAGACGAAATTTCATGATGTATGGCATTTGGACCTCATTTAACCTGAATTATCATCTCAGACCTGACTTATAGGCAATCAACCCACATGGTCGATTTCTGTTCGACTCCTGTGGTTGGGCTGAAATTGTGGTTATGAATAATGGTCATGAAACATTTAGAGGAATTACCACTGTATGAAAATGCCGTCCTCTATACAATATTCATTGTAAAACATATTTTGGTACTTTATTACTGATTTCAGTCAATAATGCACCCGAACAGGTAAGTAGGAATTTTGAGATGAAATTATTGATATACAACTGATGTGTTCATTAGTACGGATTAGGTGTTTCCGACTTCCATTAATAAGTTTACGCCATTGCCCCCGCCAGTGATAATTAGGTAGCATGTACCTGTGATGATTATCTGAAGAATGGCACGCGATTCTCGACCTTAAGGCGATGTCATATGGTCGATTTGGGCTCGAAAAAGAAGCACCCCGCTGGCTGCTAATCCCTGAAGCAAGCGGGACAATGGTCAAGTGATAAACCGAAAAAAAGATACATATCTATCTTTCCTTCTTTTAGGGTGGTCAAAGGTTCTAATGGTTATTGGTGTGGAATGACAATTATCGTGCTCTGGTTCATTGCTCATTCATTATCCATGCAGGTAGCCGTAGTGGATGTTTTAGTAAGCCCAAATTCCGGTTAATAGTGAATTATAATACAAGGTGAGGAATTGCTTTTATGATATAGATATTGTTTGTTCTCTTACATATATTATGCAGCGTAAAATAAATCCCAAATTTTCTTATATACTTATTTTGCGTCAATACCAAAGCGATTAGTCATGATCAAATACTCCTGGTTTAAGTTAATGGTATGCATCCACTAATGCTCATGACTGTGATAATTATAGGTTGCAGGTACTTTCTTGATCTAAGGAATAGTGAGGGATTTTCACCTTTAGGTAGATGTCATAAGAACGAATTTGCCTCTAAAAAGTAGCATCCCGCTGGCTGTTAATCCCCGAAGCAAACAGCACAATGGAAAGGCGTTGATAATTACAGGTTCCAGTTACCAGAAGATGGTATCTCAGAATGATACGCGATTCTCGACCTTAACTTCTGGTTTTAAGGTCGAAGTTGGCTCGAAAAGGAAGCATCCCGCTGGCTGTTAATCCCTGAAGAGAACAGCACAATGGAAAGGCGGGGATAATTACAGGTTCCAGGTACCAGAAGATGGTATCTCAGAATGATACGCGATTCTCGACCTTAGGTTGTGGTTATAAGGTCGAATTTGGCTCAAACAGGAAGCATCCCGCTGAGTGCTAATTCCTAGAGTAAACATAACACAATGGAAAGGCGGTGATGCGTGAAATTTGACAAAAGGCAAAATAACAAAATTAAATCGAATCAAATTTAGGTAAAGACATTTGTTTTAATTTTACTTTAATTGTGATAAAGTAGCAGACCATAAGTGTGACGTCAAGTACGATTAACATCGGGTATATTAAAAACTTGATTTGATATATGAAAACTTATAATCCTCGATTGTGATATTTATGGGTGGTGGTTATCATTTCCGTCCTTTGTTTAGCGTCATGAATGTAAGTTTGGCTTGATAGTGACAAGCTAATAATTACTGTTTGATTATGGCAATTATCGTGTTATACGGTTATTTTCTAACTCATATTCCCAGTAGACTGTTGGACAGGCTGCATTTCTCGAGATAAAATTTGCGATTCAAAAGTAAATTATACAATATGAGGAATTACTGCTCTGAAATAAATAATGCTATATGCTCTCTTCCATTTGGCATGAAGCGTGAAAAAATACGGTTATATGGTTAATCACTTATTTAATATAAATAATTGCTATAGGGATAGAAATGCTGTATGATCTCTTCTACATATGTAGCTAAGTAGCTAACACCCTTTTAATTCTGATTCACTAGTTTTATTTCAAAGGGATATAAATCTATCCAAAGACACTGATATACAACCATAATATACCATTAGTCTGGATTTGGTATTTCTATTAATGATATGCATACTCTAATGTCCCCGACTGTGATAATTAAAAGTATCAGGTCACTAAGGTCAGGTCATAAGGACGACTTTGCCTCGGAAAAGATACATCCCTGTTAATCCCTGAAGCAAACAACACAATGGAAAGGCGGGGATAATTACAGGTTCCAGGTACCAAAAGATGGTATGTCGGAATGATACGCGATTCTCGACCTTAGGTTGTGGTTATAAGGTCGAATTTGGCTCAAACAGGAAGCATCCCACTGAGTGCTAATTCCTAGAGTAAACATAACACAATGGAAAGGTGGTGATGCGTGAAATTTGACAGATGGGAAAGGCAAAATAACGAAACTGTAAGTCAGATCAAATTTAGGGTCTCAAGCACAGTTGACTGGACATCTGTATGCTAAATCACATTATCTAGTAATCAGTCTTGTGGATCCCGCCTTTGGTTAATGCCATCGCGTCCCACTGACTACTGATCTCTAAAGAAGAAACATGAGAAGTCGATGAAGCGTGAACTATGAGAAGGATTTTTCTCTTAAATCATAACTCAAACAAAAGTACAACGAATAGTCAAGTTACATGGTATATGAAGATATGACTAGCTTTTTGAATCATTAATACTATTATCATGTCTGCACCTCCTGATCTAATTATCACAGATTCCTTACAGGCAAGATGTTCCGTGATTGGTGAACAATTTTTGATTATAGAACTACGCTATTGTGTTGATTTTAACTCGAAAATGCCCAATCTCTGAGGGTCAAAGAAAGAAGTGAGATTAAAATGAAATATTGTAGGGGATCATAGGATGTCAATACTATCGTAGAGGCGATTTTTGGCTAGAAAAGATAGTATCTCGTGGGCTAAAGAAAAAAGGTCAATGGCCATTAGATGCAAAAGGTCACTGTCGGTATGGTGTTACTATGATTATCATAGACGTGACCGATTTTTTATTATTAACATGATTGACATCTGTTAATATTTGGAAACAGTTGTGATGGATGTTTCTACCGAGTTGAAATTGCTGTTACAATTTGAGGAATTCTATTGTGTAATAAATGTAAATGTATATGTTTTCTCTACATTGTATTTATGGTCTCACTGTTAAGTTTCGAGTCAGGTGAAATTTTATTATGTATGGCATTTGGGCCTCATTTAATCTGTATTATCATCTCAGACCTGACTTTTAGGCAATCAACCCACATGGTCGATTTCTATTCGACTCCTGTGGTTGGGCTGAAATTGTGGTTATGAATAATGGGCCGTGAAACATTTAGAGGAATTACCACTGTATAAAAATGCCATCCTCTATACAATATTCAGTATAAGACATATTTTGGTACTCTATTACTGATTTCAGTCAATAATGCACCCGAACAGGTAAGTAGGAATTTTGAGATTAAATTATTGATATACAACTGATGTGTTCATTAGTACGGATTAGATGTTTCCGACTTCCATTAATAAGCATACTCCACTGCCTCCGACAGTGATAATTAGGTAGCATGTACCTGTGATGATTATCTGAAGAATGGCACGCGATTCTCGACCTTAGGGCGATGTCATATGGTCGATTTGGCTGCTGGCTGCTAATCCCTGAAGCAAGCGGGACAATGGTCAGGTGATAAACCGAAAAAGATACATATCTATCTTTCCTTCTTTTAGGGTGGTCAAAGGTGCTAATGGTTATTGTTGGTGTGGAATGACAATTATCGTGCTCTGGTTCATTGCTAATTCATTATCCATGCAGGTAGCTGTAGTGGATGTTTTAGTAAGCCCAAATTCCAGTTAATAGTGAATGATAATACAAGGTGAGGAAATGCTTTTATGATATAGATATTGTTTGTTCTCTTACATATATTATGCAGCGTAAAATACATCCCAAATTTTCTTATATACTTATTTTGCGTCAATACCAATGCGATTAGTCATTATCAAATACTCCTCATTTAAGTTAATGGTATGCATCCATTAATGCTCATGACTTTGATAATTATAGGTTGCAGGTACTTTCTGATTTTGATCTAAGGAATAGTGAGGGATTTTCACCTTTAGGTAGATGTCATAAGAACGGATTTGCCTCGAAAAAGTAGCATCCCGCAGGCTGTTAATCCCCGAAGCAAACAGCACAATGGAAAGGCGTTGATAATTACAGGTTCCAGTTACCAGAAGATGTTATCTCAGAATGATACGCGATTCTCGACCTTAGGTTGTGGTTATAAGGTCGAAGTTGGCTCAAACAGGAAGCATCCCGCTGAGTGCTAATTCCTAGAGTAAACATAACACAATGGAAAGGCGGAGATACGTGGAATTTGACAAAAGGCAAAGGCAAAATAACGAACTTAAATGGAATCAAATTTAGGTAAAGACATTTGTTTTAACTTTACTTTAATTGGGATAAAGTAGCAGACCATAAGCGTGACGTCAAGTACGTTTAACATCAGGTATATTAAAAACTTGATTTGATATAATACTATTGATATATGAAAACTTATAATCCCCGATTGTGATATTTATGGGTGGTGGTTATCATTTCCGTCCTTTGTTTAGCGTCATGAATGTAAGTTTGGCTTGATAGTGACAAGCTAATAATTACTGTTTATTATGGTAATTATCGTGTTATACGGTTAATTTCTAACTCATATTCCCAGTAGACAGTTGGACAGGCTGCATTTCTCGAGGTAAATTTGCGATTCAAAAGTAAATTATACAATATGAGGAATTACTGCTCTGAAATAAATAATGCTATATGCTCTCTTCCATTTGGCATGAAGCGTGAAAAATACGGTTATATGGTTAATCACTTATTTAATATAAATAATTGCTATGGGGGTAGAAATGCTGTATGATATCTTCTACATATGTAGCTAAGTAGCTAACACCCTTTTAATTCTGATTCACTAGTTTTATTTCAAAGGAATATAAATCTATCCAAAAATACAGATATACAACCATAATATACCATTAGTCTGGATTTGGTATTTCTATTAATGATATGCATACTCTAATATCCCCAACTGTGATAATTAAAAGTATCAGGTCACTAAGGTCAGGTCATAAGGACGACTTTGCCTCGGAAAAGACGCATCCCTGTTAATCCCTGAAGCAAACAACACAATGGAAAGGCGATGATAATTACAAGTTCCAGGTACCAGACGATGGTATATCAGAATGATACGCGATTCTCGACCTTAGGTTGTGGTTATTAGGTCGAATTTGGCTCAAACAGGAAGCATCCCACTGAGTGCTAATTCCTAGAGTAAACATAACACAATGGAAAGGCGGTGATGCGTGAAATTTGGCAAAAGAAAAATCAAAATAACAAAACTGTAAATCAGATCAAATTTAGGGTCTCAAGCACAGTTGACAGGACATCAGTATGCTAAATCACATTATCTAGTAATCAGTCTTGTGGATCCCGCCTTTGGTTAATGCCATCGCGTCCCACTGACTACTGATCTCTAAAGAAGAAACATGAGAAGTTGATGAAGCGTGAACTATGAGATGACAAGCTTAGGTGCCAAGGGTTCGAAGGATTTTTCTCTTAAATCACAACTCAAACAAAAGTACAACGAATAGTCAAGTTACATGGTATATGAAGATATGACTAGCTTTTTTAATTATTAATACTATTATCATGTCTGCACCTCCTGATCTAATTATCACAGATTCCTTATAGGCAAGATGTTCCGTGAATGGTGAACAATTTTCGATTATAGAACTACGCTATTGTGTTGATTTTAACTCGAAAATGCCCAATCTCTGAGGGCCAAGGAAAGAAGTGAGATTAAAATGAAACATTGTAGGTGATCATAGGATGTCAATATTGTCGTAAGGGCGACTTTTGGCTAGAAAAGGTAGTATCTCGTGGGCTAAAGAAAAGAGGACAATGGCCATTAGATGCAAATGGTCACTGTCGGTATGGTGTTACTATGATTATCATAGACGTGGCCGATTTTTTAGTATTAACATGATTGACATCTGTTAATATTTGGAAACAGTTGTGATGGATGTTTCTACCGAGTTGAAGTTGCTGTTACAATTTGAGGAATTTCTATTGTGTAATAAATGTAAATATATATAATGTTCTCTCTACACTGTATTTATGGACTCACTGGTAAGTTTCGAGTCAGGTGAAATTTTATGATGTATGGCATTTGGGCCTCATTTAATCTGAATTATCATCTCAGACCTGACTTATAGGCAATTAACCCACATGGTCGATTTCTATTCGACTCCTGTGGTTATGAATAATGGGCCGTGAGGAATTACCACTGTATGAAAATGCCATCCTTTATACAATATTCAGTGTAAAACATGTTTTGGTACTTTATTACTGATTTCAGTCAAAAATGCACCGAAACATATAAGTAGGTATTTTGAGATGAAATTATTGATATACAACTGATGTGTTCATTAGTACGGATTAGGTGTTTCCGACTTCCATTAATAAGCATACGCCACTGCCCCCGACAGTGATAATTAGGTAGCATGTACCTGTGATAATCATCTGAAGAATGGCACGCGATTCTCGACCTTAGGGCGATGTCATATGGTCGATTTGGGCTCGAAAAAGAAGTTCGCTAATCCCTGAAGCAAGCGGGACAATGGTCAAGTGATAAACCGAAAAAAAGATACATATCTATCTTTCCTTCTTTTAGGGTGGTCAAAGGTGCTAATGGTTATTGTTGGTGTGGAATGACAATTATCGTGCTCTGGTTCATTGCTAATTCATTATCCATGCAGGTAGCTGTAGTGGATGTTTTAGTAAGCCCAAATTCCGGTTAATAGTGAATTATAATACAAGGTGAGGAAATGCATTTATGATATAGATATTGTTTGTTCTCCTACATATATTATGCAGCGTAAAATAAATCCCAAATTTTCTTATATACATATTTAGCGTCAATACCAATGCGATTAGTCATGATCAAATACTCCTGGTTTAAGTTAATGGTATGCATCCACTAATGCTCATGACTGTGATAATTATAGGTTGCAGGTACTTTCTGATTTTGATCTAAGGAATAGTGAGCGATTTTCACCTTTAGGTAGATGTCATAAGAACGAATTTGCTTCGATAAGTAGCATCCCGCTGGTTGTTAATCCCCGAAGCAAACAGCAAATGGAAAGGCGTTGATAATTACAGGTTCCAGTTACCAGAAGATGTTATCTCAGAATGATACGCGATTATCGACCTTAACTCCTGGTTTTAAGGTCGAAGTTGGCTCAAACAGGAAACATCCCGCTGAGTGCTAATTCCTAGAGTATGGTCGATTTGGACTCGAAAAAGAAGCTGCTAATCCCTTAAGTAAGCAGAACAATAGTCAGGTGATAAATCGAAAAGGATACAATACATCTATCGTTCTTCTAGGGTGGTCAAAGGTGCTAATGGTTATTGTTGGGTTGGAGTAATAATTATCGTGCTCTAGTTCATTGCTAACTCATTATCCGTGCTAGTAGTTGTAGTGGATGTTTTAGTAAGCCTAAACTCCGGTTAATAGTGAATGATTATACAAAGTGAAGAATTGCTTTTATGATATAGATATTGTTCATTAGTTCTTACATACTTATTTTGCGTCAATAGTAGTATGCGCGATTAGTCAGTATCAGATATTCCTAGTTCATGGTATGAGTATGCATCCACTAATACTCCCCACTGTAATAAATATAGCTTTAAGGTACACTGTGATTTTTATCTAAGGAATAGTTCGCGATTTTCACCTTAGGTAGATGTCATAAGGACGAATTTGCCTCGAAAAAGTAGCATCCCGCTGTCTGTTAATCCCTGAAGCAAACAACACAATAGAAAGGCGTTGATAATTACAGGTTCCAGGTACCATAAGATGGTATCTCAAGAATGATACTCGATTCTCGACCTTAAGCTGTGTTTCTAAGGTTGAAGTCGGCTCAGTCAGGAAGCATCCTGCTGAGTGCTAATTTCTAGAGTAAACATAACACAATGGGCAGAAATTTGACGTGGTAGATTTTGGTACCAAATGACTATCACCTTAGCGCAGGGGAGGCAAAATGACGAAAACCTGAATTCAAAGGGAAAGCAGCATCATTAAGGTCGATTCACACACATCAATGACGTATCAGCGCCGTGTCTGCTCAGTGTCAGTGATATTCGTGTTGTTTCCATGACGTCTATACACACACATCCGTGGTGATGCCGTACAGCGTGAAATCAGTGTTTTCCAGGATGGCAAAGTTTTCGGACGTGGAGTTGGCAATGATTGCCATAATCCTTGATGAAGAGGAAGAGGCAGAGCAAAAAGTTAAGAAGAGAAAGTGGGTACATGAAGCTTGGCAGAAAAAAGACATACACATACATGATTGTGTGTGCGCGTGTGATGATCGCGGGATGTACAGAGAGCGCTTCCGAGTAATCGGGGCGCACGGCCGTATAAATACATCAATCCATATATTTTGGTTGGGACAGATCATAAAGAACTGGATGATTTCGTACCAGTTCAATCAGAGTTCAGAACACTCGTCCGGCGTCCGTGAAAATCAAAAAAATATCGGTGGTGACGATATTCAACTTTACGGAACGGAGACGGAAACACTGTACTGCGCCGGACGTGTGTGAATGCTTCGGTGGAATTCGAAGCAACGATATTTTTTTCACTGATACTGAAGCACTGAGCGGACACGGCACTGATACGTCACTGATGTGTGTGAATCGACCTTTAGATGGAAATGACCACGGTCGATACGGCGCTTCATTTGTTATAATTATCACAGGCCTACTTTGGTAATTACGGTTTACTTGTTAATCGTTATAAACAGTTTTGGTGGTTGCTTTATATGGAGTTGTTATTCTGTGTTCTTTATATAGTACGTAGCGTAGATAAAAAACAAATCCGATTAAATCTTGAAATTTGCTTTCACTTATACTACATAGTGGTGGCTCTGGCTGTGATAAATGTAGGCCTCAAGCACATTGAGTACAATTGACAGGCAGTCAATCTAGTGGCTCTTGTGGTCAGGCTTAATGAGTAGAAATTGTGGTTAGGTGATATAAGGAATTGCCAGTGTATATATATACCGACATTTTTACAGAAATAAGGGTAAGAAAACATGTTCTTGTACTTGATTACTGATTTTAACTCAATAATAGACACAGACAAGCAAGTATTTTGAAATGATATTGACATACATCTACACACCTACAGATTTGGTGTTTCCGACTTCCGTTCATAAGCTATTATTTTCTCTGAGTGTGATATCTGGGTATCAGGTATCTAGTGCTTATTTTCTTAATAAAGAGCGTCTTTATCTCGAACAAGCATCCGGGTGCCGACTGCTAATCACTGAAATAACAAATGCAAGGAGAGGTACTAATGGTTATTATTGGTGTGGCAGTAATAACCACTATGGAATAAATGTTGTTTTCTCTCCTCCATTTATCACGTAGAATGCAACCTTTTAATACTTATTATTTATTTTCGTTTTAATATCTAATAAAACTTTTCTTGCGATATTGATATACAGTAATATATAGTTAGTGTGAATCCTGGTATATGGGAACAATATGCAAGCACTAATAGCCCCCGATTGTGATGATTATAATTTTATCTAAAGAACATTTCGCGATTTTCACTATTAGGTAAATGTCATAAGGGCGACATTGCCTCAGAAAGAAACCATCCCATTAGATGCAAATGGTCAGTGTCGGTATGGCCTTTCATCTATTATATCTATCAGACCTGATAAACATGGGTTGCGTCTAGTTAATCGGTGTAAACAGTTGTGGTGGATGCCTCGTAGGGAGTTCAAATCGTGGTTAAAATAGTATGAGGATTTGTTATGGTATTATTACTCCATACATTAAAATATCCATTTAATTTATTTTTAAAATGTTTCAATTATCTTGACATACATATTCCCTCAATTAATGTTTTGTAATAGAATATTATTATTTTGGACTTAGATAGATATACTTAATACACTTATGCCCTCGACTGTAATAATTATAGATATAAAGTATTGAAAGATTCTGTGTGATTCCTGTCCTTTGAATAGCATCCCTTGAGCGTAGTTAAGATCTCAATCCTAAGTATCACGTATAGTTTTATTGTGATGGAATGGAGTTTCATGGAGTTTCATGCAGCAGTCAAACTATAAGGTCGATTTCCAATTGGCTCTTGAGGTCCGGGTAGATTTGGGCTAAAATATAAGAATGCTAATCCTTAGTGACGAAGGGCAAATAAGAATAATGAATAAGGTGCATGAGAAATTACTACTGTATAGATTAAATATTGCATGCAGTCTTTCCAGTACAAATATATAGTTGCAGTATATGCACTAAAGAAACTTTCGTATTGCAACGATATTACAGTTGATTCATTTCAGTTATTATTCCTTGTTTGAATATATATAATTGATAAATATACAGTTTTAATGTATATTGATTATTAACTTGGGTATGGTACATCCTGTAGTTTGCAACCGAGAGTGTGATAGTAATACAAGCATGATGGACAATTTTCTTTTTTTGGACAACGTCATAAGGTCGATTTTGCCGCGAAGAGATAGTATCCCGCTGGCTGCTAATCCCTAAAGCAAACGCAACACAATGGAAAGGAGGTGGTGCGTGAAATCTGACAAGACAGACTCTGGTATCACGTGATTAATGACTTCTGACTCCAAGGTCAGGTCTACAGGATTATACTAAGAAAATGATATAACTTATCTTTGATATGTGTGTGCATGTATATATATATATATATATATATATATATATATATATATATATATATATATATATATATATATATGTAAATGTTTTTGTTTATTTATATGTTTATATATATATATATATATATATATATATATATATATATATATATATATATATTATATTTATATACAGTATATATATACATACATATATATACATATATACATAAATATGTATATCGATGTATTGAAACAAACCCACGCGCACACACACACACACACACGCACGCACGCACGCACGCACGCACACACACACACACACACACACACACACATATATATATATATGTAATGTGTACATACATATGTATATATATATATATATATATATATATACATTATGATATGTATATATATATATATATATATATATGTATATATATATGTATATATATATATATATATATATATATACATTATGATATGTATAGATATATATTTACATATATATGTATATATATATATATATATATATATATATATATATATATATATATATATATATATATATATGAAGAATTGGTTTTGTGAAATATATGTGACTATGTTCTCCATGTGGTATGTAGCGCTGAATACAGACCTATTCATTGTTATTAATAATTTTGAGCTATAAGCTAAATCAGCATTTGGGCATTCTCATCCCCAAATGCCCGCGAGTGTGATAATTAGGTACCAGGTACCTATTTAACTGAAGGATGGTGAGCGAAAAGAGGCGTCCGGAGGCTGCTAATTCCTGAAGTAAACGACAGAAAGGGAAGACTATAGATGTAAATGATCACTGTCAGTATGGCGTTTCCTTTAACATATTTATCAGGGACCTGATTGATAATTGTGGTTGAATTTTTTATAATTGTTGTTGAGAGGTTGGTTTGATTTGGCGAGCTGAAATTGCGGTTAAGGCAATAGATAGTTAGATATGAGGATTTACTAATGTGATGTAAATGTTATTGTTGCCCTCCTCTATATAGCGGAGAAAAAAAAATGGTTATCTGAAGAAAGATTCGCGATGCTCGTCTTAAAGACACACTCACAACGATCCGCTCGCTGCTCATCACTGAATCAAAGTACATAATGGAAAGGCGGTGATTATTATGGGCTTTAAGTACTAGGAGATGGTATCCATAGGTCGACTATCATACGGTCGAACTTGGAAGCATCCCGAATGATATTTACCATGGCAGGCTGAGGTATCAAGTGACTGACCTTAGTCGAGTATGACTGGCAAAATCTGGCTTTCAAGAACGGTTAATGGGATATACATTACATTCTTCATAGAAAGTTACTCTTCAAGGTTAATCAAGTTCACTGAGAAAGAGATAAGTGCTAATGGTCATTCTTGGCATGGCGTTGTTACTATGTACCCATTCCAATTGTTACAGGATCAGGACGGTGATAGTAATGTGTTAGTTATATATATAAAAATATATATATATATATATATATATATTTATATATATATATATATATATATATATATATATATATATATATATATATATATATATATATATATATATATATGACTACACTTTGGGGTTGTGAGTCTGTGCAACGTTCTGTCTTAATATGAAATATGAACATAGTACGTCCTTTTGTCTTTATGTTAATATGATGCGTCACTAAATCCTCTGGCTGTGATAACTATAGGTATCAGGAGAGGATACCAAAGAATGGAAGCGCAGTTTTCGACCTGAGGACAAAATCATGAGGTTGATCCCGCTGGTTACTAATCACTAGAGTAAATACGAGATAATGAAAAGGCGGTAATGTGAGAAATCTGGAATGGCACTAAGTGTATAATGATAAAGTTTACGTTTCCAGAGGTCGCGTGTGAGGTAAGAAGGGGTGCCAATGCTCACTGTCGGTATACTATCATTACCACATATATTACTGTGATGATTATACAGATAATCCTTGCAGTCAATTGTGTTTTTAGTGAGCTGAAATTGTGGTTACAAATAGTGTCTTAAAATTTATAATCATGAGGAATTACAATCAAGAAGATATTAATGTTATACTCGAATAGGAGAATGTTGAGAGATTATAGTATGAACATTGTTAGTCTATAATTTGTGTTCTGGTTTCTGTTATCCATAATTATTGTGATAATCATATGTATAAGGTACCTAGCAATAGTTATCTAAGACACAGAGCGCGATTACCGCCGTATCGACAGAGTCATAAGGGCGAATTTGGTTCGAATCTCTAAAGCAACCAATGGAAATACGAGAAAGCGTACATGACATGCCTAAGTACCAAGGACTCGGAAAAGAAGGTTAGGAGAAAGTAGCCATATTAAAAATGTTTTTTTTTTCTCATTAATAAGGATGGAATACAAGATCATAATCATGACATCAAGCAAGATTATAGTTTAGTAAAATTACATGGTATATTAAGATCTCTTACTAGTTTTACCATTATTTCTACTACCCAAGTTTTGTGGTAAATTTACCCATCTACGAAATCATTAGAACTTTACTTGAATATATTGATAATGTTTACTATTGTTATGCCGTTTAATTCAGTATGGCTCAATAAATGCATTAAAATAAACTTTTGCTTCAGCATAATCATTTGTGTCAAAAGAACTGCTGGTTATGTTCATGGCATACAGGGCTTGTATGGATATGATATGCATTTGAAATAGTACGGATTAGCAATCTGAAAACAAAACAAACACAACACGATGTCAAGGTTAGAAAAATTGAAATATGTTGCTGCAGTATATTGACTGTTAATCTGGAATTGCAGTTTCCTGATTCCAATTGTGATAATTATAATCTTATGAGGTATGCAATTCTCGACCTTTAGGCAAACTCATAAAGGCGATTTCAGCTTGCAAAGGAAGCATCTCATTAATTCCTAATCCCTAAAGCAGACGGTTTATTTAGTACCCATTTTAATTACGACAGATATGACTTGATATAATTTTCATAATTTACCGTTTATTACGAGGAAATGCTCACATTATCTCTATGTCGCATGTAGCGTGCAAGTTTCTTTTAATCTTTATCAGTGTTATCAAATTGCACTTATTGATCAATAAAATGCAGTATATGATAGACTTGTTAATAAAAAGCTGTAGCATACGATTAGTGTGTTTCTTTTATTTTGTTGTTTATGTTAATGATATGCACCCACTAATACTCCCGGCTGTGATAATTATAGGTGTCAGGTACCTGGTGATGGTTATCTGAAGTATGGTTCACGATTTTCGTCCTTAGAGAGGTGTCTTAAGGAAGACTTTAGCAATGGAAACGTAACCTTGATGCATATGGTCACTGGGGTATGAATTTCCATATCAAGATTATTGATAAATATAACGCTGTGCAGTTGACTTATATTTTATAGTAGTAAGCATAAATGGTAGGTGCTTTAAGATTTGGGGTTAGAATAATCCCGTATGGTTATGTTGCCTAGAAAGAAAACATCCTTTTAATTTGTATTAATAACTTTGTTTCAATAATACAAAGTAAACTTTGATATGCTGCTGTAGAATAGAATTCTACATCATTTGGCGTTCCCGGCTTCTGTTAACGATATATATATATATATATATATATACAAACTATATATATATACGACTGCTAATTAGGTATCAGGTTCATAAAGAAGGCATCCCTTTAGTGTAATCATGACGTATACGTATCACGTAAAAGTGAAAGGCGCTTCATCACTAAATATCTATCATCCATACAGACCTGACCTTATTTGGTGCTTCCTGCTTCTGCTGCTGATATGCATACGCCATTACCCCAAACTGTGATAATTATAGGTTTCAGGTATCTGGTGATGCTTATCTGAGGAATGGTGCGCGATTCTCGTCCTTTTGACAGTGTCATAAGGGCGAATTTGGTTTGAAGAGGTTGTATTTCGCTGAGTGGTAATCTCTAAAACAAACACAATACAATGGACAGGAAATAAAGTGTAAAATTTGACACATTTGGTACCAATAATTCGAAAGAGTCAAGAGAGATATTCGTATACTTTTAAAATGTTTATTTCTATCATAAAAGTTATAAGGACATCTATATCTAAATACATCAATAATAGTTACACTAGTTACTGTTGTTATGGCTTTTAATTCAGTATGGCTCTACAGATGAATCCGCTAAAAGAAATATATGGACTCATGAAACGCTTGGATATAACCGATACAGAATCTTGTGCCAGTATAATCATTTCAGCATAAACCTCAGTAACGGAAATTATTAATTATGCAGACGATTATACCGAGGTTACAGTAAAGTAGCTGCTGTTGTGGTGTGCCCTACTTTTCTGAGAGTACTGATTAGCAATCAGAAATATGCTTAAGTTACCGTACTTAGAATTGAGGTTACCGTGGAGGGATTACTGCATGGCTATACTTAGTGAAAGAATAATAATTTGAATGTAGACAGCGTAGGAACTTTCCTCAACGTTCATCCAATAGTCATACAAATAAAATCCGATTTCTTATAACGTTTGTGATACTGTTACTGTATAAATATATATGACAGAAATTATAGAATATATAAACAATTATACTGAACCCTAATTTCTTGAAGACGTGATAAAAGATAATGTCTGAAAAATAGTATGCCATTCTGGACTTCAGGACACCCCCATAAGGCGAAGTTAGCTCAAAAATGTATTCCGTTTATACTCCTAATTCATTGACGATACACAACACAATAGAAAGCTCGCGATGCATGATATTTGATGTAAATCACTTTGAAATCAATGATAAACAAGTCATATGCATGGAAATCGTGGGAATTACTCATTAAATCTGGAATAGCCACGCAGCTCCCGTACTGGTACATAACAAATACACTTCATGCTATACATTCGCTTAACAGTAGGCGATAGTAATATAGAATAAACATTATAAGTGTTTATTCCGTGCAGCAGGTAGATATAAATTTTTATCATACTGGAAGCCAGTCTGGATGTAGTGTGTGCTGTCGTCATTAACTTTTAACATCATTATTTTGCATACTCTAAATTTTCAGCATTTAGACAAAATTATTTTGGTCGATTTTGGTTCGAAGATGTAAGGTGATTGATTGAATTGATGACTAAGATCACATAGTACTTTGTACTATTTAATTGTAAGGACGATTTATCCTTAGAATACCATAAGTTATATTTTCAAATCTAATAATGGTGGTTAAATCAGGTCAGGTCACTACGGAGGTATGAAGTGGTTATTATTGTCACTGTCGATAATTGTCCCAGACATGAGTATGGTGACGATTATAGCGCTATCTGGTTAATTTTGACTGTTAATCCTTACAGGCAGCTATGGTTTTAATGAGCTGAAATTAAGGTTTCGAAGCGAGGTGTATGCTGTTCTGTGTAAGACGCACGTAAAAGGATTTGTCGATATATAGCTATAGTATATAAATTAATTGTCTGTATTTGCTATTTCATCTATAACGCCCCAGACTCCAACAGTTATAAGTTTCAGGTATCTGGTGATTATTATCTGATGAATGATTCCGTCCCTTTGAACGAGTCATAAGTGTACGCTGGGTCACCAGAAAAACACAAGGCTTCCCGTAATCGATTTATTTCAACCTGAAATATTGCATAAAGTAACATATATAAAAAATATAATAATTCACTCAAATAAATCTACATTGTTTCAGTCCTATGTACCAAACATTTACAATAACATAAGAGAAAATAAGATGAAAACATAATACAACATTTATCATAAAACCAAATTCTTTAAAATACTAAAATACGAAGCAATCAAAACATAACATATAATCAAACATAATATACAAATAAACAAAATTTACTTACAACATTGCCTCATATCTGGTGAGCGTATATGACTGCACTTACTAGTACACTTCTAATCAAACATGTTTAACCGAAACAATGATATAAATGTGATGAACTAAATGCTTTTCTTTATCACTATAATTTCAGTGTCTACATATTGGAAAACTTGAACATAGCCAAAACACAAAATTCCTGCATTTTATGGTCAAATTTATACATTCACAGAACATACTTTATAATCCTGCTGACCAATTCATATATCACAGATGGGGTAAAGTTCAATAATCCTTTATATAATGGAAAAGCCCTCTAAAACTAGTCACATGTTTACATTCCTCTCTCCCATCCTGCTTTATTACCAACAAAAGAGCATCGAAAAGCGTGATAGCACACAAATATTATTAGTTAGAAAAACTAATGATACAATATGGACAAATTTGATTTGAAGAGGAAATATCCCGCTGACTGGTAATCTTGAAAGCAAACACAACAGAATGGAAAGGCAATAAAGCGTGAAATATGACATGACATGTTATGGTGCCATGGCTATGTAGTTGCAGTAAAATGATTATTGGTCTGGATTTAGTGTTTCCTGTAATGACATACATAAAAATAATAGGTTTCAGGAATCTAGTGAGTTCGCGTCCTTTAGGCAAACTCATAAGGGCCAATTTAGCATCCTGCTAATCTCTAGTACCCGAAGCAAAAGCTGTTGATATGGCGTTTCATTTAGAATCCGCTTTCCGCTTTAATTATAACAGATCTGACTGAGATAATAGACTTTTCATTTCAGGCAGTCGTAGTTGCTGCTTTTAGTGAGCTGGACTTACGGCTTAAATAGTGGGCGGTTATACATTAGGAGGAAATGCTTTTGTGAATTGATATTATCCCACGTATGTAGCGGAGCTGGAGTAGCGGAAAATAATTTTGAACTCTAGCACAATTAGCATCAATAGCTATCTATAATTCTAATTTATATTTAGTTTTAAAGACAACATTATATATCTTGCAGGGGTATTGCATCTGTATTGTATTTTTTTGCTAGAAGTGTTCAGGCCGCAGGCGTGGTAAGTTGGTACTCTTGGTATGCCATTCCATGTAGTATCTGCTTGTGATAATATCATCGTGCAATACGGTTCATTTTAATTCTTATTACTTTCAGGCAATTGCTGATTCTATTTTGCTGTAATTGAGGCTAAGAGTCTGGATGCTTATATAAAATGAGAAATTGCTACTATGAAAAGAACATCATTTTATGTTGTCAATATATCTTATTTACTTATTTGTTTCAATATATAAAACGTCCCGTATTAATCTACAACTAGAGTATACTATTATCCTGGATTTGGTCTTCCTATTTTAATTAATCATATATACACACCAATGCCCCGATTGTGATAATAATAGGTATCAGGTTCCTGGTGAAAAATAATAAACGATTATCGTCCTTATGGCACAGTTATAAGGACGACTTTGTCTCAAAAGCAAACAACATAATGAAGCGTGAGTTCTATTATGACAGGTTAAGATACCAAGAGAGACATGCTTTTAAGGTTGGGTTAATAGAGAGAGGGAAAATTGCAATCACATTTACTTACATTAATTATGATGCAACGGTAGATTATAACCTCGTAATTCCACTGTGTATATCATAGTTATTCATACACCATCAAATTAATTATCTACATATTTAGAGATTTTGGTATGAAAAATGGGACATGCACACAAGCTTCTACTTATTGAATGTTTGGCAGAGGATTCTAAAATACAATATAATAATCTATGTTTCTTTATACTATTAGCAAGCTGAGCTTCCTCTTCAAGCCAAAATCAACTTTATGAATTTGTGCTAAGAACGAAAATTGCACATCAATCCTTTGATACCTGAAACCTGTAATTTTCAGTGAGAGGTTTTTCTGAATGCATGGCATCAACTTTATTATGTCAAATTCCACGCATCAACGCCTTTCTTTTGTGTTATGTTTACTCTAAGAATTAGGAAGTCAGCGGGATGTTTCCTGTTTAAGCCAAATTCGACATTATAAGCACAATTTATGGTCGAGAATCGCGTATCATTCTTGAGATACCATCTTCTGGTACATGGAACCTGTAATTATCCCCACCTTTCCATTGTGTTGTTCTCTTCAGGGATTAACAGCCAGCGGGATGCTACTTTTTTCGGGTCAAAGTCGCCCTTGTGGCGGAGACATAAAGACGAGAATCGCACACCCTTCTTCAGATAACCATCACCAGGTACCTGATACCTATAATTACCACAGTTGGGAGCATTTGTATATGCATGTGATTATACTCCAGTAGAGTACATTTAAGAGAAACTTTGCAATACTCATGGAAAAAAAGTACTTAAGGATGATTTTATCCTAAAATTCAGGTTACTAAAAACAGAAACTATTATTGTCTTGCAATAGAATTCCATGATGATTATCACTCATGTATGTGACAAGAATAGCAAATGTATATATGAAACACTATCAAATGAATTATTAATATGATGTTCACCATGCTTGAGATCATGATTATAGTCATCTATTTACAAATGTATTTACTATTTCTTCCGTCATTAGTTACTTACCGTAAGTTGCACTATACAATTTCGAGTGCACGTTCAGATAATATATACATATCATTAACAGTAATATAGAATCCAGCATACGACAGTTGTATATCTAATTGTGTAAAATCAGCAGGGGATGTATGGTTTTGGAAACCGTAGTTACTAATAGATAATAATTAAGGTGATTGATCATAATCTACAAATCCATTATTCTGTTTTCCTTATTTCAAGCGGTCAGTCACTTTGGGCCTAAGCTTAATATGTTAAATTTCACGCATCAACGCCTTTCTTTTGTGTTATGTTTACTCTAAGAATTTGAAAGTCAGCGGGATGCTTCCTGTTTGAGCCAAATTCGACCTTATAACCACAACCTAAGGTCGAGAATCGCGTATCACTCTTTAGATACCATCTTCTGGTACCTGAAACCTGTAATTATCACCGCCTTTCCATTGTGTTGTTTTCTTCAGGGATTAACAGCCAGCGGGATGCTACTTTTTCGAGCCAAAGTCGCCCTTCTGACAAAGACATAAAGACGAGAATCGCACACCCTTCTTCAGGTAACCATCATCAGCTACCTGATACCTATAATTATCACAGTCGGGGGCATCAGTCTATGCATGTCATTATCAAATCCAGTGTAGTACAGCTGTATATCAATAATTTAAGAGAACCTTCGTAATTATCCTAGAAAGTATTAAGGATGTTTTTATTGCAAGAATTAATGAGTAATCATCCGTTTTGCATAATTATTATCAGTCAATCATGATCCTCTACTTACAAATGTATTATATTCCCTCTTACATTACTAAAAATATAACTAGTATACAATTTAGATTGTATTCTATAAGCTTAGTGTACCTGATACTTCCAATTATCATCTACTGTTTAGATAAGAATGTTACAAACTTGGGTGATATATTTTTATATCCCTTTTCCGTATACTCTGGTAATAGAAGTGAGAATAGTAAAACTAATAGAATATCAAATAGTGTACCGCGAAATTTTACGATAAGTCTTGTGGTTATGCTTTGTATATCAATAACTTCAAAGAACTTTTGTTGTATAGAAACTGTCTATGGTTTGTAATATGTGAAGAAAAGAATTTAAGGATATAGCAATTACTTAAAGCAGCCACTATTGTTGCAAAGAATAAGACAGAAATGAACCTACTTCTCTAAGATAAAGTAATCAGTTATTTGTGACCTAAGCCTGTCATGTCAAATTTCACACATCACCACCTCTCAATTGTGATGCGGTTACTCAAGGAATTAGTAGTCAGCAGGGTGCTTCCTGTTTGTGGTGCTCTCAATTGTAACCGTAGTTACAAATAGATAATATTAAGGTGATTAATCATAATCTGCAAATCCATTATTCAGTTTTCCTTATTCAAAGCGGTCAGTTACTTCGGGCCTAAGCTTAATATGTTAAATTTCACTCATCAACGCCTTTCTTTTGTGTTATGTTTACTCTAAGAATTAGGAAGTCAGCGGGATGCTTCCAGTTTGAGCCAAATTCGACCTTATAACCACAACCTAAGGTCGAGAATCGCGTATCATTCTGAGATACCATCTTCTGGTACCTGAAACCTGTAATTATCCCCGCCTTTCCATTGTGTTGTTCTCTTCAGGGATTAACAGCCAGCGGGATGCTTCCTTTTCGAGCCAACTTCGACCTTAAAACCATAAGCTAAGGTCGAGAATTGCGTATCACTCTTGAGATACCATCATCTGGTACCTGGTAAGCCTGTCATGTCAAATTTCACACATCACCACCTCTCAATTGTGATGCGGTTACTCAAGGAATTAGTAGTCAGCAGGGTGCTTCCTGTTTGTGGTGCTCTCAATTGTAACGTGTTTACTCAGGGAATCAGAAGTCAACACGGTAGTTCCTGTTTGAGCCAACTTCGACCTTATAACCACAGTCTAAGGTCGAGAATCCCGTACTACCCTCGAGATGTTATCATCTGGCATATGAAACCCACAATCATCACTGCATTTCTATTGTGTTGTATGCTTCAGGGATTAGCCGACAGCGAGATGCTACTTTTTCGAACCAAAGTCGTCCTTGTGAAATAGACATAAAGACGAGAATCGCATATCATTCTTCAGATGACCATCACCAGATACCTGATATCTATGATTATCGCAGTCGGGTGGCATTAGTAAACGTATATCATTAACATATCAAGTCCAGTATACTGAACTTGATTATCAATAACACATGTGTGTCTCCCTCTCTCCTACAAACCCACATACACATGTACATACTTACACAACATATACACTATATTGGATTGGAAGGTAACTGCATAATATTATTCTTGTTACGATGTTCCAAGCTAGTATTAATGATATGCATTCAGTAATACCCTAAACAGTGACAGTGATATTTTGGATACGAAGACCTGATGACAAGGCGTTAATCCCCAACCCGATATCTCATAGGGCCATGAAGGTATTTAACGCCCCTGACTGAAAATCACAGGTCAACCGGAAACTTACTACTTTTTCTACTGGAAACTCAAGATAACGGAATGACCAAACGACTGACACTGTCGTGTTTTATGTCTATGTTTGTTATAAAATACATGTGCAAAATCAGGATCATCGCCTTTCTATTGTAATATACTTACTATAGGAATTAGAATTTAGAGGGATGCTTCCTGTTTGAGCCAATTTCGACCTTATGACAACAACCTAAGGTCGAGAATGGCGTATCATTCTTGAGATACCATTTTCTGATACATGGAACCTATAATTATCACTGCCTTTCCACTGTGTTTGAGATTCCCGGCCAGCAGGATGCTAGTTTTCGAGCCAAAATCGCCCCAATTCAGTGTTATAAAGACGAGAATCGCATACCATTCATTAGATAACCATCAAAAGGTACCTGATACTTATAATTATCACAGTCGGAGACATTAATCTACGCATGTCATTAACAGAAACAGTAAATCCAGTATCAAGAACTTGGAATCATTTTTTTATGTCGTTTAAATCATCAACAAATGAAAAGGGTGATTCTAACTGTAAATGAATCTCTTCAGAATCAGCCACAACTACTGCCTTACGGAATTAAGAATAACTAATCACTTGTATTGCATGATTATCTGTCACGTATGTGATAAGAATAGCAAATACTTGTAAAACGTCATGAAATATTTAATTGCGCACTGTTCTTAAAAGACCTTTTTTTTATAACACTGCAATACAAAATAGAATCGTATACCTTTCTTCAGATACCTATGATTATCACAATCGGAGAATAAGTGTGTATATATATATATAATTAACAGTAATACAAAATCCAGTATACGACCGTTATATATCTAAATGTGTAAAATCAGCAGGGCATGTATTGTTATGGAAAACGTAGTTACTACTAGATGATAAGGTGTTTGATCATGATCTTCAATTCCGTTATTCTACTTAGTTAGAGTGGTCAATCACTTCGGGCCTGAGCATAATATGTTAAATTTCACGCATTAACGCCTTTCTTTTGTGTTATGTTTAAACTAAGAATTAGGAAGTCAGCGGGATGCTTCCTGTTTGAGCCAAATTCGACCTTATAACCACAACCTAAGGTCGAGAATCGTGTATCATTCTTGAGATACCATCTTCTGGTACCTGGAACCTGTAATTATAACCGCCTTTCCATTTTGTTTCAGGGATTAACAGCCAGCGGGATGCTACTTTTTCGAGCCAAAGTCGCCCTTGTGGCGGAGACATAAAGACGAGAATCGCACACCCTTCTTCAAATAACCACCACCAGATACCTGACACCTATAATTATCACAGATGGGAACATTAATGTATGCATATCATTAACAAATTCAGTATAAAACAGTTGTATATCAACAACTTTAGTGAACCTTCCTTGTAATGCCCATGAAATCAATGGCACGATTTATATGGAAAGAAGCATACAATAATATTTCTTTCAGCCAATTCAACTGCCCTCTATGAATAAGTTGGAAATAAACCGGAAGGCAAGCTCATTAGCACTGTCAGACCTAATTATATCACAAGCTAAATGAAACGCTAAACCAACAGTAAATATTAGCATCTCTTTTTATTTCGCATATGCCACGACCAGCACTAGTATACCTTAAGGCTTACTACCTTTATTTCGCTGTTATCCAGATTAATAGTATTCTACATCTGCATATTAACAAATTGAAAGGATATTCCTTTCTACGCTACATTTTTATTTTTTTTATTTACAGTAGCAATTCCTCATAGTATCTATCCGTCCACTATTTTAACTGCAGTGTCAGATCGAGAAATCGTCCACTAAAAAGAATAACAATTAGAAGTATAATTGAAACATACACTAAATAAAAAGCCATGCAGTCATTTTATATGACATATAGTGTATGGATAAATTGTCATTATGCTCTAATAATGAAGACGGCAATTGCAAATATCTACTGATAACATATTCAGCTACTTTATCCTAATTAAAGTAAAGGAAACAACAACTATCTTCACTATTCATTGTCTTTGATCCGTGAACCACTTGCTACCTTAGCCTGTCATCTCCTCTTTCACGGTTATCACCTTTCTATTGGGTTGTGCGCTCTGATAACCATCATCGGGGATTAACAGCCAGAGGGATGCTACTTTTTAAAGTCAAATTCGCCCTTATGACAGTGTCGTAAAGATGGAAATCGCTCACCATTATTTAGATAACGATCGCCAGGTACCGTATACCTTCAATTATCACAGTTAGGGGCATTAGTGTATGTATATCAATAACAGAAATACCAAAAACTGTATATAAATTTGATAGGAATAACTTACAGGAATGTTAGTACCTTGCTATGATTAAGATGATTATTAGTTAGGTGTGATAACAAGAGAATACTAAATGAAAAGATAGACCCAAAAGGAACCAGTAGCACATCTTTCTTCTTCGCTTGCGAATTATTTGCCAATAACAACATTTTAAAAATGCATTACAGAATCGATCAGTTTGTTGGTTATGTATTGCATAGAAAAATTGTTTTATAATCAAACAATAGTAACTGAAGAGGCACATTTCGGCTTAAATTTTTACATAGTATATCTGAAATATTAATACACTTAATACTAATCGTGTTTGAGGTTATCATTATGGTACTCTTCTTCCTCTTATCTATCTATCTATATATATATATATATATATATATATATATATATATGTATATATATATACATACATAAATATATATATATATATATTCATATATATATATATTTTTTGTAAATACATATATGTGAATATGTATATATATATTATAAGTTTTTATATATGCTATGTATATATATATATATATATATATATATATATATATATATATATATATATATATATTTATGTATCTATATATATATATGCTATGTATATATATATATATATATATATATATATATATATATATATATATATATATTCATGTATCTATATAAGTTTTTATATATGCTATGCATATATATATGTATATATATATATATATATATATATATATATATATATATATATTATATTGTTTGTTTGTGTGTGTGCGTATTTTAAGTGTATGTTTGTCATAAAATAGTCAGTCAGTTGGTATTTTAACCAACCATAAAAAAAGATCACGGATCACCGCCTTTCTATTATGATACTTTTACTCTAAGAATTAGCGGGATACTCCTGTATGAGGCAAATTTGACCTTACAACTACAACCTAAGGTCAGAACCTGTAATTATCACCACCTTTCCATTGTGTCATGTTTACTCTAGGGATTAGCAGCCAGCGGGATGCTTCCTTTTCGAGCCAGTTTCGACCTTAAATCCATAAGCTAAGGTCGAGAATCGCGTATCACTCTTGAGATACCATCTTCTGGTACCTGGAACCTGTAATTATCCCCGCCTTTCCATTGTGTTGTTCTCTTCAGGGATTAACAGCCAGCGGGATGCTTCTTTCTTGAGCCAAAGTCGCCCTTGTGGCGGAGACATAAAGACGAGAATCGCACACCCTTCTTCAGATAACCATCACCAGCTACCTGATACCTATAATTATCACAGTCGGGAGCAACAGTCTATGCATGTTATTATCAAATCCAGTGTAGTACAGCTGTATATTAATAATTTTAGAGAACCTTTGTAATATTCATTCGAAAAAGGATGCTTTTATTGCAAGAATTAATGAGCAATCATCCGATTTGCATGATTATTATCAGTCATATATAAGGAAAGAATAGCAAATATATATGAAACGGCATCAAATTAATTATGATCCTATACTTACAAGTGTATCATATTCCCTCTTTCATTAATCAGTTAGAACCTTAGTTGCATAATATAATTTAGATTGTATACTGCAAGCTTAGTGTTCCTGATACTTCTAATTACCATATTTTTGTATCCCTTTTACGGATAGTCTGGTAATTGAAACGAGAATAGTAAAACTAAAAGATTATTAGATTATACTGTACCATAAATTTTTACGATAATTTTTGTGGTTATGATTTGTATAACAATAACTTCAGAGGACTTTTGTGATATAGAAACTGTCTATGATTTGTAATATGTGAAGGAAAGAATTGAAGGATATATATTACAAAATAGCAATGCCTTATCTAAAGCAATGACTACAATTGCAGAGAATAAGACTTAGAAATGAACCTAGTTTTCTAAGATAAAGTAATCAGTCATTTGGGACCTAAGTCTGTCATGTCAAATTTCACACCTCACCACCTCTCAATTGTGATGTGTTTACTCAAGGAATTAGAAGTCAACACGGTGCTTCCTGTTTAAGCCAACTTCGACCTTATAACCACAGTCTAAGGTCGAGAATCCCGTACTATCCTCGAGATACTATCTTGTGGTACATGAAACCCACAATTATCACTGCCTTTCTATTGTGTTGTATGCTTCAGGGATTAGCCGACAGCGAGATGCTACTTTTTCGAGCCAAAGTCGTCCTTCTGATAGATACATAAAGACGAGAATCGCATATGATTCTTCAGATAACCATCACCAGATACCTCATACCTATAATTATCGCCGTCGGCATTAGTATATGTATAGTATGAACATAACAAGTGTAGTATCCTGAACTTGAATATCAATAACACATGTCTGTCTGTCTGTCTCTCTCCTACAAACCCACATACACATGCACATACACACATATTTACACAATATATACGCTATATTGGATTGGTAGGTAACTGTATATCATTTTTGATAACGAAGTTCCAAGCTCGTATTAGTGATATACATTCCTTAATACCCTAAACAGTGACAGAGATATTTTGGCCATGAAGACCTGCTGACAAGATGTTAATCCCCAGCCCGACATCTCATAGGGTCATGAAGGTATTTAACAACCCTGGCTTAAAATCACAGGAAACATACTACTTTTTTCTACTGGAAACTCAAGATAACGGAATGACCAAACGACTGACACTGTCGTGTTTTATATCTGTATGTTTGTTATAAAATACATGTGCAAAATCAGGATCACCGCCTTTCTATTGTGATATGCTTACTCTAGGAATTAGAATTCAGTCTAAGTCTAAGGCCAGAAATACTATCTTGAGATACTATCTTCTGATATATGGAACCTATAATTATCACTGCTTCTCCATTGTGTTTGGGATTCCCGGCCATCGGGGTGCTAGTTTTCGAGCCAAAATCGCCCTACTTCAGTGACATAAAGACGAGAATCGCATACCATTCATTAGATAACCATCAAAAGGTACCTGATACTTATAATTATCACAGTCGGAGGCATTAGTCTACGCATGTCATTAACAGAAAGAGTAAATTCAGTATCAAGAACTTGAGATTTTTTTTTGTTTTGTTATCTAAATCATCAAAAAATTAAAAGGATTATTCTAATTGTAAATAACTAATTACTTGTATTGCATGATTATCTGTCACGTATGTGATAAAAAATAGCAAATACATGTAAACCGTCATGAAATATTTAATCGCGTACTGTTCCTGAAATACTATATTTTTCGAGACAGAATCGCCCTAATAACATTGACATACAAAAGAGAATCGTATACCGTTCTTCAGATACCTATAATTATCACAGTCGGAGTATAAGTCTATACATGTTGTTAACAGTAATACAAAATCCAATATACGATACATCTAAGTTGTGTAAAATCAGCATGGCATGTATTCAGTTATCGAAACCGTAGTTACTAATAGATAATAAGGTGTTTGATCACGATCTATAATTCCGTTATTCTGCTTAGTTTAAGTCACTTCGGTCAGTCACTTCGGGCCTGAGCTTAATATGTTAAATTTCACGCATCAACGCCTTTTGTCTTGTGTTATGTTTACTCTAGGAATTAGGAAGTCAGCGGGATGCTTCCAGTTTGAGCCAAATTCGACCTTATAACCAGAACCTAAGGTCGAGAATCGCGTATCACTCTTGAGATACCATCTTCTGGTACCTGAAACCTGTAATTATCCCCGCCTTTCCATAGTGTTGTTCTCTTCAGGGATTAACAGCCAGCGGGATGGTTCCTTTTCGAGCCAACTTCGACCTTAAAACCATAAGCTAAGGTCGAGAATTGCGTATCACTCTTGAGATACCATCATCTGGTACCTGGAACCTGTAATTATCCCCGCCTTTCCATTGTGTTGTTCTCTTCAGGGATGAACAGCCAGCGGGATGCTACTTTCCCGAGCCAAAGTCGCCCTTGTGGCGGAGACATAAAGACGAGAATCGCACACCCTTCTTCAGATAAACATCACCAGCTACCTGATACCTATAATTACCACAATCGGGATCATCATTTTATGCATGTCATTATCAAATCCAGTGTAGAACAATTGTATATCAATAATTTTAGAGAACCTTTGTAATATTCATTCGAAAAAGTTAAGGATGATTTTATTGCAAGAATTAGTGAGTAATCAACCGTTTATTGCCAGTCATGTATGTGAAAAGAATAACATATATATATGAAACGGTATCAAATTGATTATGATCCTATACCTACAAATATAATCTAATCCCTCTTTCATTAATCACTTAGAGCCTTAGTTGCACTATACAATTTAGATTGTATACTACAAGCTTAGTGTTCCTGATACTTTTAATCATCATCTCCTGTTTAGATAACGATGTTATAAACTTGGGTGATATATTTTTGTATCCCTTTTATGTATAATCTGGTAATAGAAGCGAAAATAGTAAAACTAATATATTATCCAATTTTACAGTAACCATTAAATTTTACGATAAGAGTTGTGATTATGATTTGTATATCAATAATTTCAGAAAACTTTTGTGGTATAGAAACTGTCTATAGTTTGTAATATGTGAAGAAAAGAATTAAAGGATATAGCAATTACTTAAAGCAGCCACTACTGTTGCAAATAATAAGACTTAGAAATGAACCTATTTTTCAAAGATAAAGTAATCAGTCATGTATTGTTATGGAAACCGTAGTTACTAGTAGATAATATTAAGGTGATTAATCATAATCTGCAAATCCATTATTCTGTTTTCCTTATTTAAAGCGGTCAGTCACTTCGGGCCTAAGCTTAATATGTTAAATTTCACTCATCAACGCCTTTCTTTTGTGTTATGTTTACTCTAAGAATTAGGAAGTCAGCGGGATGCTTCCTGTTTGAGCCAAATTCGACCTTATAACCACAACCTAAGGTCGAGAATCGCGTATTATTCTGAGATACCATCATCTGGTACCTGAAACCTGTAATTATCCCCGCCTTCCCATTGTGTTGTTCTCTTCAGGGATTAACAGCCAGCGGGATGCTTCCTTTTCGAGCCAACTTCGACCTTAAAACCATAAGCTAAGGTCGAGAATCGCGTATCACTCTTGAGATACCATCATCTGGTACCTGGAACCTGTAATTATCCCCGCCTTTCCATTGTGTTGTTCTCTTCAGGGATTAACAGCCAGCGGGATGCTACTTTCCCGAGCCAAAGTCGCCCTTGTGGCGGAGACATAAAGACGAGAATCGCACACCCTTCAGATAACCATCACCAGCTACCTGATACCTATAATTATCACAGTCGGGAGCATCAGTCTATGCATGTCATTATCAAATCCAGTGTAGCACAGCTGTATATCAATAATTTTAGAAAACCTATGTAATGTTCATTCGAAAAAGTTAAGTATGATTTTATTGCAGGAATTAATGAGTAATCAACCGTTTTGCATGAGGAAAGAATAGCAAATATATATGAAACGGCATCAAATGAATTATGATCCGCTACTTACAAATGTATTCTATTCCCTCTTACATAATTAAAAATATAACTAGTATATAATTTAGATTGTATACTATAAGCTTAGTGTTCCTGATACTTCCAATTATCATCTACTGTTTAGATAAGAATGTTACAAACTTGGGTGATATATTTTTATATCCCTTTTCCGTATACACTGGTAATAGCAGTGTCAATAGTAAATCTCATAGATTATCAAATTACACTGTACCGTGAAATTTTACGATAAGTCTTGTGGTTATGATTTGTATATCAATAACTTCAAAGAACTTTTGTTGTATAGAAACTGTCTATGGTTTGTAATATGTGAAGAAAAGAATTTAAGGATATAGCAATTACTTAAAGCAGCCACTATATTTGCAAAGAATAAGACTTAGAAATGAACCTACTTCTCTAAGATAAAGTAATCAGTTATTTGTGACCTAAGCCTGCCATGTCAAATTTCACACATCACCTCTCAATTGTAATGTGTTTACTCAGGGAATCAGAAGTCAACACGGTGCTTCCTGTTTGAGCCAACTTCGACCTTATAACCACAGTCTAAGGTCGAGAATCCCGTACTACCCTCGAGATGCTATCATCTGGCATATGAAACCCACAATCATCACTGCATTTCTATTGTGTTGTATGCTTCAGGGATTAGCCGACAGCGAGATGCTACTTTTTCGAGCCAAAGTCGTCCTTGTGAAATAGACTTAAAGACGAGAATCGCATATCATTCTTCAGATAACCATCACCAGATACCTCATACCTATAATTATCGCAGTCGGTGGCATTAGTATATGTATAGTATTTACATAACAAGTGTAGTATCCTGAACTTGAATATCAATAACACATGTTTGTCTCCCTCTCTCCTACAAACCCACATACACATGTACATACTTACACAATATATACACTATATTGGATTGGTAGGTAACTGCATAATATTATTCTTTTTACGATGTTCCAAGCTAGCATTAATGATATGCATTCACTAATACCCTAAACAGTGACAGTGATATTTTGGGCATGAAGACCTGATGATATATATACCTATATATACATACATATATAAATACATATATATATATATATATATATATATATATATATATATACATATATATAATTGTATATTATATTGTTTGAGTGTGTGCGTGTTGTAAGTGTATATTTGTCCTGAAATACATGTGCAAAATCAGGATGAGGAAATTTATATGTAAATTCACACAACAATTCAATTGAATTCAGCAAATTTTGTTTAAAAAATGTTACACACACTTTAAGATAGTCAGTCAGTTGGTATTTTAACCTACCATCAAATATTTCTCGAATCACCGCATTTCTATTGTGAATACTTTTACTCTATGAATTAGGAAGTCGGCGGGATGCTTTCTGTTTGAACCAAAGTCGACCTTATAACCATAACTTAAGGTCGGAAATCGCTTAGTATTGTTGAGATACCATCTTCTGGTAACCAGAACCTGTAAATATCCTCGCCTTTCCATTGTGTTATGTTTACTCTAGGGATTAGCACTCAGCGGGATGCTTCCTTTTCGAGCCAATTTCGACCTTATAACCACAACCTAAGGTCGAGAATCGCGTATCATTCCGAGATACCATCTTCTGGTACCTGGAACCTGTAATTATCCTCGCCTTTCCATTGCGCTGTTTGCTTCAGCGATTAACAAACAGCGGGATGTTTCTATTTCGAGCCAAAGTCGAGAATCGCACACCCTTCTTCAGATAACCATCACCAGCTACCTGATGCCTATAATTATCACAATCGGGGGTATTAGTGTATACATATCATTGACAGTAATACAAAATCCAATATACGACCGTTATATATCTAATTATGTAAAATCAGCAGGACATGTATTGTTATGGAAACCGTAGTTACTAATAGATGATATTAAGGTGTTTGATCATGATCTACAATTCCGTTGTTCTGCTTAGTTTAAGTGGTCAGTCACTTTAGGCCCGAGCTTAATATGTTAAATTTCACGCATCAACGCCTTTCTTTTGTGTTATGTTTACTCTAAGAATTAGGAAGTCAGCGGGATGCTTCCTGTTTGAGCCAAATTCGACCTTATAACCACAACCTAAGGTCGAGAATCGCGTATCATTCTTGAGATACCATCATCTGGTACCTGGAACCTTTAATTATCCCCGCCTTTCCATTGTGCTGTTCTCTTCACGGATTAACAGCCAGCGGGATGCTACTTTTTCGAGCCAAAGTCGCCCTTGTGGCGGAGACATAAAGACGAGAATCGCACACCCTTCTTCAAAAAACCACCACCAGATACATGACACCTATAATTATCACAGTTGGGAACATTAATGTATGCATATCATTAGCAAATTCAGTATAAAACAGTTGTATATCAAAAACTTTAGTGAACCTTCCTTGTAATGCCCATGGAAATCAATGGCACGATTTATATAAAAAGAAGCATACAATAATATTTCTTTTAGCCAATTCAACTGCCCTCTATGAATAAGTTGGAAATAAACCGGAAGGCAAACTCATTAGCACTGTCAGGCCTAATTATATCAGAAGCTAAATGAAACGCCAAACCAACAGTAAATATTAGCATCTCTTTTTATTTCGTATATGCTACGACCATCACTAGTATACTTTAAGGCTTACTACCTTTATTTTCGCTGTTATCCAGATTAATAGTATTCTACATCTGCATATTAACATTTTCATCTTTTTATTTATAGTAGCAATTCCTCATAGTATCTATCCGTCCACTATTTTGACTGCAGTGTCAGATTGCGAAATCGTCGACTAAAAAGAATAACAATTAGAAGTATAATTGCAACTTACACTAAATAAAAAGCCATGCAATAATTTTCTAGGATATATAGTGTATGGATAAATTGTTATTATGCTCTAATAATAGAGACGGCAATTGCAAATATCTACTGATAACATATTCAGCTACTTTATCCTAATCAAAGTAAAAGAAACAACAACTATCTTCACTATTCATTGTCTTTGATCCATTAACCACTTGCTACCTTAGCCTGTCATCTCCTCTTTCACGGTTATCACCTTTCTATTGGGTTGTGCGCTCTGATAACCATCATCGGGGATTAACAGCCAGAGGGATGCTACTTTTTTAGTAAAATTCGCCCTTATGGCAGTGTCGTAAAGATGGAAATCGCTCACCACTATTCAGATAACGATCGCCTGGTACCATAAACCTTCACTTATCACAGTAAGGGGCATTAGTGTATGTATATCATTAACAGAAATACCAAAAACTGTATACAAATTTGATAGGAATAACTTACAGGAATGTTAGTACCTTGCTATGATTAAGATGATTATTAGTTAGGTGTGATAATAAGAGGATACTAAATGAAACGATATATCCAAAAGGAACCAGTAGCACATCTTTCTTCTTCGCTTCTGAATTATTTGCCAATAACAAAATTTTAAAAATGTATTACAAAATCGATCAGTTTGTTGGATATGTATTACATAGAAAAATTGTTTTATAATCTAAGAATAGCAACTGAAGAGGCACTTTTCGGCTTAAATGTTTACATAGTATATCTGAAATATTAATACACTTAATACTAATCGTGTTTGAGGTTATCATTATGGTACTCTTCTTCCTCTTATTTTATGTGATAATAATAGGATAACAAATGAAACGCCAGACGGGAATCGCGACTGAAACCTTGATCCAATTTACCATGGAATTTCAGATATATTCTCATGACTTATGAGGACATAAATATTGCAATTACTCGTATGTTTGGTGTATGTGGGGGGGGGGGGGGGCAAATATGCATAATTTCGAACCTGAAGACCTGATGACAAATTATTCATTAATAATTCTACCGACATCTGATAAGGTCATGAAGGTATTACCGCCCCTGACTGGAAATCACAGGTCAGCCGGAAAATTACTTTTTTTCTACTGAAAACTCAAGTAACGGAATGAACTGTCCACATACGTAAAAAAGTAATATGTATATAAATTTATAATATACATGAATCGTATATGTTTCTCTATATATTTTTTCATATAAATGATTTATATATATTCATATATATCCATTCATACATATATTTATACAAATAATATATATATATATATATATATATATATATATATATATATATGTTTATATATGTATATGTATATATATATGTGTGTGTGTGTGTGTGTGTGTTATATTGTTTGTTTGTATGTGTGCGTCTTTTAAGTGTATGTTTGTCATATAATAGTCAGTCAGTTGGTATTTTAACCAACCATAAAAAAAAAGATCACGGATCATCGCCTTTCTATTATGATACTTTTACTCTAAGAATTAGCGGGATCCTCCTGTATGAGGCAAATTTGACCTTATAACTACAACCTAAGGTCAGAACCTGTAATTATCACCGCCTTTCCATTGTGTCATGTTTACTCTAGGGATTAACAGCCAGTGGGATGCTTCCTTTTCGAGCCAGTTTCGACCTTAAATCCATAAGCTAAGGTCGAGAATCGCGTATCACTCTTGAGATACCATCTTCTGGTACCTGGAACCTGTAATTATCCCCGCCTTTCCATTGTGTTGTTCTCTTCAGGGATTAACAGCCAGCGGGATGCTTCTTTCTCGAGCCAAAGTCGCCCTTCTGACAAAGACATAAAGACGAGAATCGCACACCCTTCTTTAGATAACCATGATACCTGATACCTATAATTATCACAGTCGGGAGCAACAGTCTATGCATGTTATTATCAAATCCAGTGTAGTACAGCTGTATATCAATAATTTTAGAGAACCTTTGTAATATTCATTCGAAAAAGGATGATTTTATTGCAAGAATTAATCAGCAATCATCCGATTTGCGTGATTATTATCTGTCATGTATAGGGAAAAAATAGCAAATATATATGAAACGGCATCAAATTAATGATTCTATACTTATAAGTGTATTATATTCCCTCTTTCATTAATCACTTAGAACCTTAGTTGCATAATACAATTTAGATTGTATACTGTAAGCTTAGTGTTCCTGATACTTCTAATTACCATATTTTTGTATCCCTTTTACGGATAGTCTGGTAATTGAAACGAGAATAATAAAACTAATAGATTATCAGATTATACTGTACCATACAATTTTACGAGAATTTTTGTGGTTATGATTTGTATAACAATAACTTCAGAGGACTTTTGTGATATAGAAACTGTCTATGGTTTGTAATATGTGAAGGAAAGAATTGAAGGATATTACAAAATAGCAATGCCTTATTTAAAGCAATGACTACAATTGCAGAGAATAAGACTTAGAAATGACCCTACTTTTCTAAGATAAAGTAATCAGTCATTTGGGACCTAAGTCTGTCATCTCAAATTTCACACCTCACCACCTCTCAATTGTGATGTGTTTACTCAAGGAATTAGAAGTCAACACGGTGCTTCCTGTTTAAGCCAACTTCGACCTTATAACCACAGTCTAAGGTCGAGAATCCCGTACTACCCTCGAGATACTATTTTTTGGTAAATGAAACCCATAATTATCACGTCCTTTCTATTCTTGTATGCTTCAGGGATTAGCCGACAGCGAGATGCTACTTTTTCGAGCCAAAGTCGTCCTTCTGATAGATACATAAAGACGAGAATCGCATATGATTCTTCAGATAACCATCACCAGATACCTCATACCTATAATTATCGCAGTCGGTGGCATTAGTATATGTATAGTATGAACATAACAAGTGTAGCATCCTGAACTTGGATATCAATAACTGTCTGTCTCTCTCCTACAAACCCACATACACATGCACATACACACATATTTACACAATATATACGCTATATTGGATTGGTAGGTAACTGTATATTATTTTTGTTACGATGTTCCAAGCTCGTATTAGTGATATTCATTCCTTAATACCCTAAACAGTGGCAGAGATATTTTGGCCATGAAGACCTGCTGACAAGATGTTAATCCCCAGCCCGACATCGCATAGGCTCATGAAGGTATTTAAGAACCCTGGCTTAAAATCACAGGAAACAAACTACTTTTCTTCTACTGGAAACTCAAGATAACGGAATGACCAAACGACTGACACTGTCGTGTTTTATATCTGTATGTTTGTTATAAAATACATGTGCAAAATCAGGATCACCGCTAAGTCTAAGGCCGGAAATACTATCTTGAGATGCTATCTTCTGATATATGGAACCTATAATTATCACTGCCTCTCCATTGTGTTTGGGATTCCCGGCCATCGGGTGCTAGTTTTCGAGCCAAAATCGCATACCATTCATTAGATAACCATCAAAAGGTACCTGATACTTATGATTATCACAGTCGGAGGCATTAGTCTACGCATGTCATTAACAGAAAGAGTAAATTCAGTATCAAGAACTTGAGATCTTTTTTTTTTTTTGTTATTTAAATCATCAAAAAAAAAAAAATAAAAGGATGATTCTAACTGTAAATAACTAATTGCATGATTATCTGTCACGTATGTGATAAAAAATAGCAAATACATGTAAACCGTCATGAAATATTTAATAGCGTACTGTTCCTGAAATACTATATTTTACGAGACAGAATCGCCCTAATAACATTGACATACAAAAGAGAATCGTATACCGTTCTTCAGATACCTATAATTATCACAGTCGGAGTATAAGTCTATACATATTATTAACAGTAATACAAAAGCCAATATACGATATATCTAAGTTGTGTAAAATCAGCATGGCATGTATTCAGTTATGGAAACCATAGTTACTAATACATAATAAAGTGTTTGATCACGATCTATAATTCCGTTATTCTGCTTAGTTTAAGTCATTCACTTCGGGCCTGAGCTTAATATGCTAAATTTCACGCATCAACGCCTTTCTTTTGTGTCAAGATTACTCTAGGAATTAGGAAGTCAGCGGGATGCTTCCTGTTTGAGCCAAATTCGACCTTAAAATCATAAGCTAAGGTCGAGAATCGCGTATCATTCTTGAGATACCATCTTCTGGTACCTGAAACCTGTAATTATCCCCGCCTTTCCATTGTGCTGTTTTCTTCAGGGATTAACAGACATCGGGATGCTTCTTTCTCGAGCCAAAGTCGCCCTTGTAGCGGAGACATAAAGACGAGAATCGCACACCCTTCTTCAGATAACCATCATCAGCTACCTGATACCTATAATTACCACAATCGGGATCATCATTTTATGCATGTCATTATCAAATCCAGTGTAGAACAGTTGTATATCAATAATTTTAGAGAACCTTTGTAATATTCATTCGAAAAAGTTAAGGATGATTTTATTGCAAGAATTAGTGAGTAATCAACCGTTTTGCATGATTATTATCAGTCATGTATGTGAAAAGAATAACATATATATGAAACGGTATCAAATTGATTATGATCCTATACTTACAAATATAATCTAATCCCTCTTTCATTAATCACTTAGCGCCTTAGTTGCACTATACAATTTAGATTGTATACTACAAGCTTAGTTTCCTGATACTTCTAATCATCATCTCCTGTTTAGATAACGATGTTATAAACTTGGGTGATATATCTTTGTATCCCTTTTACGTATAATCTGGTAATAGAAGCGAAAATAGTAAAACTAATATATTATCCAATTTTACAGTAACCATGAAATTTTACGATAAGAGTTGTGATTATGATTTGTATATCAATAATTTCAGAAAACTTTTGTGGTATAGAAACTGTCTATAGTTTGTAATATGTGAAGAAAAGAATTAAAGGATATAGCAATTACTTAAAGCAGCCACAACTGTTGCAAAGAATAAGACTTAGAAATGAACCTGTATTTCAAAGATAAAGTAATCAGTCATTCAGTCATGTATTGTTATGGAAACCGTAGTTACTAATAGATAATATTAAGGTGATTAATCATAATCTGCAAATCCATTATTCTGTTTTCCTTATTTAAAGCGGTCAGTCACTTCGGGCCTAAGCTTAATATGTTAATTTTCACGCATCAACGCCTTTCTTTTGTGTTATGTTTACTCTAAGAATTAGCACTCAGCGGGATGCTTCCTGTTCGAGCCAAATTCGACCTTATAACCACAACCTAAGGTCGAGAATCGCGTATTATTCTGAGATACCATCTTCTGGTACCTGGAACCTGTAATTATCAACGCCTTCCCATTGTGTTGTTCTCTTCAAGGATTAACAGCCAGCGGGATGCTACTTTCTCGAGCCAAAGTCGTCCTTGTGACAGAGACATAAAGACGAGAATCGCACACCCTTCTTCAGATAACCATCACCAGCTACCTGATACCTATAATTATCACAGTCGGGGGCATCAGTCTATGCATGTCATTATCAAATCCAGTGTAGTACAGCTGTATATCAATAATTTAAGAGAACCTTCATAATTCTCCCAGAAAGTATTAAGTATGATTTTATTGCAAGAATTAATGAGTAATCATCCGTTTTGCATGATTATTATCACATCTATGTGACTAGAATAGCATATATATCTATGAAACAACATCAAATGAATTATTATTATGATACCCCTAATGTTTGGGATCATGATTAGAGTCCGCTACTTACTCATTCATTTGATAATCTTTGTACCATTCATTACTTAGTACTTTATGTTGTACTTTACAATTTCGAGTGTATACTACAAGCTTAGTGTTCCTGATACTTACAATTATCGCTTACTGTTTAGATAAGGATGTTTTATATTGATTATATGCATCTCATAAACATATAACCTAATATCAGAAGCGACAAGCCTTGTGGTTATGATTATGGTTGTAATTATGGCCCACTATGCATTCCTAATTAGATTAAAAAAAAAGTTTTTCCTTATTTGTTCTGACCTAACCGTAGAATCATGTTAGATGTCACGGATTACCACCCCTCCTTTGTGTTGGTTTTAGCTAAGCATTCACTTAAAGTCGAAAACCGCGTGCTGTTCTTGAGATACTATCTTTTGATATACGGAACCTATAATCATCGCAGTCTTTTTATTGTTTTGGTTATTTTAAGGATTAACAACCAGTGGGATGATTCTTTTTCGAACCGAAATCGCCCTTATAACAATGACATACAGAAGAGAATCGTACAACTTTCTACAGATAAAAATCACCAGATACCTGATACCTATAATTATCACAGTCGGGGGTATAAGTGTAAACATATCGTTAACACTAATACAAAATCTAGTATATGACCGTTATATATCTAATTGTGTATTGTTATGGAAACCGTAGTTACTAATAGATGATAAGGTGTTTGATCATGATGTACAATTCCGTTATTCTGCTTAGTTAAAATGGTTTGTCACTTCGGGCGTAAGCTTAATATGTTAAATTTCACACATCACCACCTCTCTATTGTGATATGTTTACTCAAGGAATTAGAAGTCAGCAGGGTGCTTCCTGTTCGAGCTAACTTCGACCTTACAACCACAACCTAAGGTCGATAATCCCGTACTTCAGATAACCATCACCAGATACCTGATACCTGTAATTATCACAGTCGGTGGTATTTGTATATGCATATTACTAACATATCAAATCCAGTATACTGAAGTTTAATACCAATAACACATCTGTGTATCTCTTTCTCCCACAAACAGACATACATATACACACCCACATGCACAAACAAACACACCTATTCTTAGAAAATATATATATATACTATATTGAATTGATAGGTAACTGTATATTATTCTTGTTACCAGCTATTGATCATATGATCATATTGATCACGTATCATTCTTGAGATACCATCTTCTGGTACCTGGAACCTGTAATTATCTCCGCCTTTCCATTGTGTTATGTTTACTCTAGGCATTAGCACTCAGCGGGATGCTTCCTATTCGAGCTATCTTCGACCTTAAAATCCTAAGCTAAGGTCGAGAATCGCGTATCATTCTTGAGATACCATCTTCTGGTACCTGGAACCTGTAATTATCCTCGCCTTTCCATTGTGTTGTTTGCTGCAGGGATTAACAGACAGCGGGATGTTTCTTTTTCGAGCCAAATTCGCCCTTCTGACAAAGACATAAAGACGAGAATCGCACACCCTTCTTCAGATAACCATCATCAGCTACCTGATACCTATAATTATCACAGTCGGGGACATCAGTCTATGCATGTCATTATCAAATCCAGTGTAGCACAGCTGTATATCAATAATTTAAGAGAACCTTCGTAATTCTCCTAGAAAGAAATAATGATGCTTTTATTGCAAGAATTAATTAGTAATCAACCGTTTTGTATGATTATTAATTATGTATGTGACAAGAATATATATATATGAAACAAAATCAAATGAATTATTAATATGATGTTTCAAGTCATGGTTAGGGTTAACATTCCCTGTACCATTAATTACTTAGTACCTTAAGTTGTACTTTACAATTTCGATTGTATACTACAAGGTTAGTGTTCCTGATACTTCGAATTATCATTAACTATTTAGATAAGAATGTTACATATTAATTATATGCATCCCATATACATATAACCTGATATCAGAAGCGAGAATAGTAAAACAAGAAAACTATCATAGTATACTGCACCATGAAATTTTACGACAAGCTTTGTGTTTATGATTATGGTTGTAATTATGACCCACTATGCATTCCTAATTAGATTTTTAAAAATTGTCTTTTCTTATTTGTTATGTCCTAACCGTAGAATCATGTCAGATGTCACGGATTACCACCCCTCCTTTGTGTTGGTTTTAGCTAAGCATTCACTTAAAGTCGAAAACCGCGTGCTGTTCTTGAGATACTATCTTTTGATATACGGAACCTATAATCATCGCAGTCTTTTTATTGTGTTGGTTATTTTAAGGATTAACAACCAGCGGGATGATTCTTTTTTTAATCAAAATCGCCCTTATAACAGTGACATACAGAATAGAATCGTACACCGTTTTACAAATTAACATCACCAGCTACCTGATACCTATAAGTGTATAGATATCATTGACAGTAATACAAAATCCAATTGTGTATTGTTATGGAAATCGTAGTTACTATTAGATGATAAGGTTCGACCTTATAACCACAACCTAAGGTAGATAATTCCGTACCATATACCTGTAATTATCACAGTCGGTGGTATTAGTATATGCATATCACAAACATATCAAGTCCAGTATACTGAAGTTTAATATCAATAACATATCTGCACATGCAGAAACAAACACAAATATTCTTAGACATTATATATACTATATTGAATTGATAGGTAACTGTATATCATTCTTGTTCCCAGCTTCCATTAATGATATACATTCACTAATACCCTAAACAGTGATTAATATTTTGGACATGAAGACTTAATGACAAGGTGTTAATCCCCAACTCGATATCTCATAGGGTCAAGAAGGTATTTAACGCCCCTGGCTGAAAATCACAGGTCAACCGGAAGCTTACTGCATTTTTTTTCTACTGGAAACTCAAGATGACCAAACTACTGCCACTGTCCATGCACGTTATAAAGATAATACACTTTTTACATACATACATTATATAAATACATATATACATATACATGTTTATATATAATGTTTGTATGTATAAGTGTGTGTGTATGTATGTATATATATGTATATATATTTACAAATTTATATATAAATATTTTATATATCTATATATATTTGTATATATATCTATATATCTATATATATGTATTATATATATATATATATATATATATATATATATATATATATATATATATATATATATATATATATATATATATATATATATATATATATATGTGTGTGTATATATATGTATATATATATGTATATATATCTATATATCTGTATATATATATATATATATATATCTGTATATATTAATTTACATATATATATATATATATATATATATATATATATATATATATATATATAGTCTGTTCCATGTTATGAATTAAGATTGGATTATTCATGTCTAATATCACAAAACATTTCAATGAGATTTAGCAAATTTGACCAAAATTAATGACATTTACAGACATATTAAAACAGTAAGTCAGTTAGTATTTCAGCCTACTATAAAAAGATTCACGGATCACCGCTTTTCTGTTGTGATATGCTTACTCAAGGAATTAGAATTTAGAGGGATGCTTCCTGATTGAGCCAATTTCGACCTTATAATCACAACCTAAGGTCGGGCATGTGATAGAAATAGCAAATAAACGTAATACGTCATGGAATATCTAATCACGTACCGTTCTTGAAATACTATTTTTTAAAACCAAAATCGTCCTTATAACAGTCACATATAAAAGAAAACCGTACACCTTTCTTTAGATAAACATCACCAGGCACCTGGTAATTATAATTACCAGGTAATTATACCCACAGTCGGGGGTATAAGTGTGTATATATATCACTAACAGTAAAAGCATATCCAGTATACAAGTTATATATCTAATTGTGTAAAATTAGCAGGGTATACATTGTTATGGAAACCGTAGTTCCTAATAGATAATAAGGTGATTGATCATTATCTACAATTCTGTTGTTATTGTTTCCTTAGTTAAAATGGATAGTCACTTCGGGCGTAAGCTTAATATGTTAAATTTCACACATTACCACCTCTCTATTGTGTTATGTTTACTCAAGGAATTAGAAGTCAGTAGGGTGCTTCCTGTCCGAGCCAACTTCAACCTTATAACCACAACTTAAGGTCGAGAATCGCGTATCATTCTGAGATACCATCTTCTGGTACCTGGAACCTGTAATTATCACTGCCTTGCCACTCTATTGTTTTCTATGGGGAATAACAGTCAGTGGGATACTACTTTCTTGAGCCAAAGTCGCCCTTGTGACAATGCCGAAAAATCGAGAATCGAATACCCTTCTTCAGATAACCATCACCTGCTACCTGATACCTACCACATTCTCTGCATGTCATCATATCCAGTGTGGTACCACTATATATCAATAATTTAATAGGAGAACCTTTGTTATATTCATGAAAAAAATTAGTTTTATTATAAGCAAGAATTAATGAGTAATCAACCGTGTTGCATGATCATTATCAGTCATGTATATGGAAAGAATAGCAAATATATATATGAAACGCCATCAAATAAATTATGATCCCCTTGATTCTATTCCCTCTTTCATTCATCACTTACTACCTTAAGTTGTACTATTCAATTTCGATTGCATAACTCAAGCTTAGTGGTCCTGATTCGTCTAATCATCCCATTTTCTTTAGATAAGGAATTAGAAATCGGCAGGGTGCTTCCTGTTTTACTTTAGCTAAAAAGTAGCATCTCGCTGTCGGCTAATCCCTGAAACATACAAGAATAGAAAGGACGTGATAATTATGGGTTTCATTTACCCGAAGATAGTATCACAAGGAAAGTACGGGATTCTCGACCTTAGACTGTGGTTATAAGGTCGAAGTTGGCTCGAACAGGAAGCACACATCACAACACAGAGGTGGTGATGTGTGAAATTTGACATGACAGGCTTAAGTCCGAAATGATTGATTGCTTTAACTAAGGGAAGCAGGATCATTTCTAAGTCTTAATCTTTGCAGCAGTAATGGCTGCTTTAGTTAAGGGTATTGCTATTTTGTATGAAATATTTTCAATTCTCTTCTTCGCATATTACAAAGCATATACAGTTTCTATACCACAAAAGTTCTCTGAAGTTATTGATATATGAACCATAACCACAAGGCTTATCCTAATCTGATATAATATGATAGTCTTTTAATTTTACTATTCTCGCTTCTATTATCATCGGGATGCTTCCTGTTTGAGTCAAAGTCGACCTTATGACCATAATATAAGGTTGAGAATCGCGTATCATTTTGAGATACCATCTTCTGGTGCATGGAACCTGTAATTATCCCCGCTTTTCCATTGTGTTGTTTTCTTCAGGGATTACCTCTGTCTTTCCATTGTATTTTCTTCGGGGATTAACGTTAAGCCAGCGGGATGCTATTTTCTCGAGCCAAAGTCGCCCTTGTGACAGTGCCGTAAAGACGAGAATCACAAACCATTTTTCAGATAACCATCACCTACTACAGTCGGGAGCATCTTTCTATGCATGTCATTAGCAGATGCTGTGTAATACAGTTGTATATCAATGATTTAAGAGAACCTTTGTAATATTCATGAAAAAAATAAGGATGATTTTATTGCAAGAATTAATCCTTTACTTATCGTAAACATTAATAGTACAATGTAGTATGATACTCTTCTAGTTTTACTATTCTCGCTTCTATTATCAGATTATGTGTAAAAGGATACAAAATATATATCACCCAAGTCTATAACATCCTTATCTAAACAGGAGATGATAATTAGAAGTATCAGGATCATTAAGCTTGTAGTAGACAATCGAAATTGTAAAGTACAACTTAAGGTACCAAGTGAATAATGAAAGAGGGAATAGAACACATTTGTAAGTAGAGGGCCATAATTCATTTGATGGCGTTTCATATTTATTTGCTATTCTTACCACATACATGGCTGATAATAATCACGTAAAACGGTTGATTACTCATTAATTATTGCAATAAAATCATACTTAACTTTTTCGAATGAATATTACAAAAGTTTTCTAAAATCATTGATGTACAGCTGTACTACACTGATTTGATAGTGACGTGCATAGACTGATGCTCCCTACTGTGATAATTATAGGTATCAGGTAGCTGGTGATGGTTATCTGAAGAAGGGTGTGCGATTCTCGTCTTTATGTCTTTGTCAGAAGGGCGACTTTGGCTCGAAAAAGAAACATCCCGCTGTCGGCTAATCCCTGAAGCATACAACACAATAGAAAGGCAGTGATAATTATGGGTTTTATGTACTAGAAGATGGTATTTCAAGAATAGTATGGGATTCTCGACCTTATGTAGTGGTTATAAGGTCGAAGTTGGCTCAAACAGGAAGAACCCTGCTGACTTCTAATTCCTTGAGTAAACACATCACAATACATATGTGGTGATGTGTGAAATTTGACATGGCAGGCTTAGGTCCCAAATGACTGATTACTTTATCTTAGAAAATTAGATTCATTTTTAATCTTTGCAACACTAGTGGCTTTACATAAGGCATTGTTTTTTTGTAAGATATATCCTTCAATTCTTTTCTTCACATATTACAAACCATAGACAGTTTCTATACCACAAAAGTCCTCTGAAGTTATTGATATATAAATCATAACCACAAGACTTATCGTAAAATATCATGGTACACTATAATTTGATAATCTATTAGTTTTACTATTCTCGTTTCTATTAACAGATGTGTATATGGATACAAAAATATATCATCCAATTATATAACATCCTTATCTAAAAGTAGATGATAATTAAAGGGAATAGAATACATTTGTAGGTAGAGGATCATAATTCATTTGATGCCGTTTCATATATATTTGCTATTCTTTCCTCATGCAAAACGGTTGATTACTCATTAATTCTTGCAGTAAAATCATACTTAACTTTTTCGAATGAACATTACATAGGTTTTCTAAAATTGTTGATATGCAGCTGTGCTACACTGGATTTGATAATGACATGCATAGACTGATGCTCCCGACTGTGATAATTATAGGTATCAGGTAGCTGGTGATGGTTATCTGAAGAAGGGTGTGCGATTCTCGTCTTTATGTCTTTGTCAGAAGGGCGACTTTGGCTCGAAAAAGAAACATCCCGCTGTCTGTTAATCCCTGAAGCAAACAACACAATGGAAAGGCGAGGATAATTACAGGTTCCAGGTACCAGAAGATGGTATCTCAGAATGATACGCGATTCTCGACCTTAACTTATGATTTTAAGGTCGAAGTTAGCTCGAAAAGGAAGCATCCCGCTGAGTGCTAATCCCTAGAGTAAACATAACACAATGGAAAGGCGAGGATAATTACAGGTTCCAGGTACCAGAAGATGGTACCTCAAGAATGATACGCGATTCTCGACCTTAACTTATGATTTTAAGGTCGAAGTTGGCTTGAAAAGAAAGCATCCCGCTGAGTGCTAATCCCTAGAGTAAACATGTTTTTTATGATTTTAACAACATTAAAAATGATCCCAAGTTCTTGATACTGGAATTTCTGTTTCTGTTAATGATATGCGTGCGTTAATGCCTCTGACTGTGATAATTATAAGTATCAGATACCTATTGATGGTAATGATACCTGATGAATGGTATCGATTTTATTTGTCACTGGACTAGGCCGACTTGGTCTCCAAAACTAGTACCCCGCTGGCCGGCAATCCCAAACACAATGGAGAGGTGGTGATAATTATAGGTTGCAGGTACCAACCTTAGGTTGTGGCTATAAGGTCGAAATTGGCAAAATCAAGAAGCATCCCTAAAAATTATATTTCCTTGAGTAAGCATATCACAATACAAAAGCGGTGATCCGTGAAACTTTATATAGTAGGCTAAAATACCAAATGATTTACTCCTTTAACGTGTCTGTGTGCCATATTATTTTTGGTCAGATTTGCTAAATCTAATTGAAATGTTTTGTGATATTAGACATGAATATCCCCATCCTAATTTTGCACATGTATTTCATAACAAACATAAAACCAATATATATATATATATATATATATATATATATATATATATATATATATTCCAAATATATGTACATATATAAATAAATATATACATATATATATAAATCAATATATATATATAGGTATATAAAAAGAATATATATCTATATATAGATATATGAAATATTTGTATATAAATGTATAACTGTATATATAAACACATATAAATGTATATATAAATATATATTAATGTGTATATATAAGGTATATAAAAAGTGTATATATATATATAGATATATGAAATATTTGCATATAAATGTATAAATGTATATGTATATATATATATATATCTACATTATATATATATATATATATATATATATATATATATATATATATATATATATATGCAAAAAGTGTATTATCTTTATAACGTGCATGAACAGTGTCAGTAGTTTGAACATCTTGAGTTTCCAGTAGAAAATAAAAAGCAGTAATCTTCCAGCTGACCTGTGATTTTCAGTCAGGGGCGTAAATACTTTCTTGACCCTATGAGACATCGGGTTGGATATTAACACCTTGTCATTAAGTCTACATGCCTAAAATATCAGTCACTGTTTAGGGTATTAGTGAATGTATATGATCAATAGCTGGTAACAAGAATAATATACATTTACCTATCAATTCAATATAGTATATATATTGTCTAAGAATAAGTGTGTTTGTTTGTGTGTGTGCATGTGTATCTCTGTTTGTGGAAGAGAGAGATACACAGATATGTTATTGGTATTAAACTTCAGTATACTGGATTTGATATGTTAGTAATATGCATATACAAATACCACCTACTGTGATAATTACAAGTATCAGGTATCTGGTGATGGTTATCTGAAGTACGGGATTATCGACCTTAGGTTGTGGTTGTAATGTCGAAGTTAGCTCGAACAGGAAGCACCCTGCTGACTTCTAATTCCTTGAGTAAACATATCACAATAGAGAGGTGGTGATGTGTGAAATTTAATATATTAAGCTTACGCCCGAAGTGACAAACCATTTTAACTAAGCAGAATAACGGAATTGTACATCATGATCAAACACCTTAGTAACTACGGTTTCCATAACAACACACAATTAGATATATAACGGTCATATACTGGATTTTGTATTAGTGTTAACGATATGTATATACTCATACCCCCGACTGTGATAATTATAGGTATCAGGTATCTGGTGATGTTTATCTGTAGAAAGGTGTACGATTATCTTCTGTATGTCATTGTTATAAGGGCGATTTTGGTTTGAAAAAGAATCATCTCGCTGGTTGTTAATCCTTAAAATAACCAACACAATAGAAATTATGCGATGATTATAGGTTCCGTTTATCAAAAGATAGTATCTCAAGAACAGCACGCGGTTTTCGACTTTAAGTGAATGCTTAGCTAAAACCAACACAAAGGAGGGGTGGTAATCCGTGACATCTGACATGATTCTACGGCTAGGTCAGAACAAATAAGGAAAAACTCTCTTTTTAATCTAATTAGGAATGCATAGTTGGGTCATAATTACAACCATAATCATAACCACAAGGCTTGTCGCTTCTGATATTAGGTTATATGTTTATGGGATGCATATAATCAATATAAAACATCCTTATATAAACAGTAAGCGATAATTGTAAGTATCAGGAACACTAAGCTTGTAGTATACAATCGAAATTGTAAAGTACAACATAAAGTACTAAGTAATGAATGGTACAAGGATTATCAAATGAATGAGTAAGTAGCGGACTCTAATCATGATCCCAAACATTATGGATATCATATTAATAATTCATTTGATGTTGTTTCATAGATATATATGCTATTCTAATCACATACATGTGATAATAATCATGCAAAACGGATGATTACTCATTAATTTTTGTAATAAAAGCATCCTTAATACTTTCTGGGAGAATTGTGAAGGTTCTCTTAAATCATTGATATACAGCTGTACTACACTGGATTTGATAATGACATGCATAAAATTATGATCCCGACTGTGATAATTATAGGTATCAGGTAGCTGGTGATGGTTATCTGAAGAAGGGTGTGCGATTCTCGTCTTTATGTCTCCGCCACAAGGGCGACTTTGGCTCGAGAAAGAAGCATCCCGCTGGCTGTTAATCCCTGAAGAGAACAACACAATGGAAAGGCGGGGATAATTACAGGTTCCAGGTACCAGATGATGGTATCTCAAGAGTGATACGCAATTCTCGACCTTAGCTTATGGTTTTAAGGTCGAAGTTGGCTCGAAAAGGAAGCATCCCGCTGGCTGTTAATCCCTGAAGAGAACAACACAATGGAGAAGCGGGGATAATTACAGGTTTCAGGTACCAGAAGATGGTATCTCAGAATGATACGCGATTCTCGACCTTAGGTTGTGGTTATAAGGTCGAATTTGGCTCAAACAGGAAGCATCCCACTGAGTGCTAATTCCTAGAGTAAACATAACACAATGGAAAGGCGGTGATAATTACAGGTTCTGGTTACCAGAAGATGGTACCTCAGAAATATTAAGCGATTTTCGACCTTATGTTATGTTTATAAGGTCGAAGTTGGCTCAAAAAGGATCCCGTTGACTTCCTAATTCTCAGAGTAAAAGTATCACAATAAAAAGGCGGTGATTCGAGAATTTCTTATATAGTAGGTTAAAATACCAACTAACTGTTTATCTTAACGTGTGTGTACCATTTAATTTTCAATAAAATTTGCTGAATTCAATTGAATTGTTATATATAAAATATATATATATATGTGTGTGTGTGTGTGTGTGTGTGTGTAATGATTTTAACAACATAAAAAATGATCCCATGTTCTTGATACTGGATTTACTGTTTCTGTTAATAATATGCGTCCGTTAATGCCTCTGACTGTGATAATTATAAGTATCAGATACCTATTGACGGTTACCTGATGAATGGTATCGATTTTTTTTGTCACTGGACTAGGGCGACTTGGTCTCAAAAACTAGCACCCCGCTGGCCGAAAATCCCAAACACAATGGAGAGGTGGTGATAATTACAGGTTCCAGGTACCAGAAGGTAGTATCTCAAGAATGATACGCGATTCTCGACCTTAGGTTGTGGTTATGATATCGACATTAGCAAAATTAAGAGGCATCCCTCCTAGAGTAAGCATATCACAATAGAAAAACGGTGATCCGTGAAAGTTTATATTGTGACCAAGTGAATTACTGTTTTAACGTTTCTGTGTGTCCCATATTATTTTTGGTCAAATGTGCAAAATTCAATTCAAATGTTTTCTGATATTAGACATGAATATTTTGAACATGTATTTCATTACAAACATAAGCATAAAATACGGACATATATATACATATGCATACACATACACATACACATACACATACACATACACATACACAAACATATATATAACATATATATGCAAAATGTGTATGGACAGTGCCAGTTGTTTGGTCATTCCGTTATATTGAGTTTCCAGTAATAAAAGTAGTAAGTTTCCGGTTGACCTGTGATTTTCAGTCAGGGGCGTTAAATACCTTCATGACCCTATGAGATTTCGGATTGGTGATTAACACCTTGTCATCAGGTCTTCATGCCCAAAATATAAGTCGCTATTTAGGGTACTAGTGAATGTATGTCATTAATAAAATATTGGAACAAGAATAATATTATACAGTTACCTATCAATTCAATATAGTATATATATATATTGTCTAAGAATATGTGTGTTTGTTTGTACATGTGTTTGTCTGTTTGTGGGAGAGAGGGATACACAGATATGTTATTGGTATTAAACTTCAGTATACTGGACTGATATGCATATACCAATACCACCGACTGTGATAATTACAGGTACCAGGTATCTGGTGATGGTTAGCTGAAGAATGGTGTGCGATTCTCGTCTGTATGTCTCGGTCACAAGGGTGACTTTAGCTCGAGAAAGTAGCATCCCGCTGTCGGCTAATCCCTGAAGCATACAACACAATAGAAAGGCAGTGATAATCATGGGTTTCATGTACCAGAAGATAGAATCTCAAGGATAGTACGGGATTCTCGACCTTAGATTCTGGTTATAAGGTCGAAGTTGGCTCAAACAGGAAGCATCCTGCTGACTTCCTAATTCCTAGAGTAAACATAACACAAAAGAAAGGCGTTAATGCGTGAAATTTAACATATTAAGCTTAGGCCTGAAGTGACTGACCACTTAAACTAAGCAGAACAACGGAATTGTAGATCATGATCAAACACCTTAATATCATCTATTGGTAACTACGGTTTCCATAACAATACATGCCCAGCTGATTTTACATAATTAGATATAAATCGGTCATATACTGGATTTTGCATTACTGTTAATGATATGCATACACTAATGTTCCCAACTGTTGATAATTATAGACATTAGGTAGCTGGTGATGGTTATCTGAAGAAGGGTGAGTGATTCTCGTCTTTATGTCTTTGTCAGAAGGGCGACTTTGGCTCGAAAAAGAAACATCCCGCTGTCTGTTAATCCCTGAAGCAAACAACACAATGGAAAGGCGAGGATGATTATAGGTTCCAGGTACCAGAAGATGGTATCTCAAGAATGATACGCGATTCTCGACCTTAGCTTATGATTTTAAGGTCGAAGTTGGCTCGAAAAGGAAGCATCCCGCTGAGTGCTAATCTCTAGAGTAAACATGACACAATGGAAAGGCGAGGATAATTACAGGTTCTGGTTACCAGAAGATGGTATCTCAACAATACTAAGCGATTTCCGACCTTAGGTTATGGTTATAAGGTTGACTTTGGCTCAAACAGAAAGCATCCCGCCGACTTCCTAATTCTTAGAGTAAAAGTATTCACAATAGAAAGGCGGTGATTCGAGAAATTTTTGATGGTAGGTTAAAATACCAACTGACTGACTATCATAATGTGTGTGTAACATTTTTTAAACAAAATTTGCTGAATTCAATTGAATTGTTATGTGAATTTACATATAAATTTCCTCATCCTGATTTTGCACATGTATTTCAGGACAAATATACACTTACAACACGCACACACTCAAACAATATAATATACAATTATATATATATGTATGTATATATGTATATATATATGTATGTATATATGGTATGGGAAGCAGGATGAGAAATTGCAAAACGGTTCATTTTTTTATTCTTTATGGCAATCTGCAGTGAACTGTTAATTGCGTTAAAATAGTGAATTATTATAAAATAAGAAGAATTGTTACTATGGAGGAAAAATTCCTGTATGCTCTCAAATATTATATAGCGTTAATACAGAACATAATTTTTACGTTTCAGTACTATAAAACTTTTCTTCAACGATACTCAAAATTCGCATGGTATACTTGGTGTTAATTATATATATATATATATATATATATATATATATATATATTATATAAGTGTTTATATAAAATTATATATATATACATATACATAACTACACACACACACATATATATATATATTTTACACATACATATTACTTTTTTTACATGTATAGATAATGTCCTGATTTTCCAGTAAAAAAAAAAATGTAGTAATCTTCCGGTTGACCTGTGATTTTCAGCCAGGGGCGTTAAATACTTTCATGACCCTATCAGATGTCGGTAGAATTAGGAATTAACACCTTGTCATCAGGGTTTTAGGCTCGAAATTATGCTTATTTGCCCCGCCCACCATCACCAAACATACGAGTAATTGCAATATATGTCCTCATAATAAGGAGTAATGAGACTATTTCTAAAACTTCATGGTAAATTTTATCAAGATTTCAGTCAAGATTATCTATTATATTTTATATTGTATAATTGTATATTTTCCAAAGAAAATATAACCGCCAGAACTGTCGTATAGTGGATTGTGGTGGTTCTGTTAATGATATGCATTCTTGAATAGTTATCGGCATCAGGTATCTGGTATCTGAGAATGGCGCGCGATTCTCGTCTTTATGTCACTGTCACAAGGACGACTTGGGCTCGAAAAAGTAGTATCCCGCAGTCTGTTAATTCCTCAAGCAAACAACACAATGGCAAGGCAGTGATAATTATAGATTCCATGTACCAGAAGATAGTATCTGAAGATTATTACGTGGTTCTCTACCTTAGGCTGTGGTTATAAGGTTTTAAGCATCCCGCTGACTTCTAATTCCTAGAGTAAATGTATCACAATAGAAAAGGCGGTAATGAGTGAAACTTGACATGGTAGGGTTAGGTGACAAATGACTGACTACTTTAACGTACGGGAAGCAGGATGAGAAATTGCAAAATGGTTCATATTTTATTCTTTATGGCTATTTGGTTTATGGTTAATTGCGTTAGAATAGTGGATTACTATAAAATAAGAAGAATTGTTACTATGGAGGAAAAATTCCTGTATGCTCTCAAATATTATATAGCGTTGATATAGAACATATTTTTTACGTTTCAGTACTATAAAACTTTTCTTCAACGATACTCAAAATTCGCATGCTATACTTGGTGTTAATTTTATATATATATATATATATATATATATATATATATATATATATATATATATAAATTCCCCCGACTATGACATTTATAGTTATCAGGTACCTGGTGACAGCTATCTGAGGAATGGTGCGCGATTTTTGTCATGACGGCACTGTCACAAGGGCAACTTCGACTTTGACAAAATAGAATCTGTTGTATTCTGGATGTACCTCACTAACGCCTTTGGCCGAGATTATTATGGTTGTCATGTATCAGGAGATGGTATTTAAAGCTTGACGTACAATCTTCGCCCTTAGGACATAGTCATAAGGTTGATTTTGTCTCGAAAAGGAAGCAATCCCTAAAGTAAACACAGGACAACGGAGAGGCGCAAAGTGCAACAAGGGAGGTAAAAAAAAAGGTGCTAATGTTTACTGCCGGTATGTCGTTTTATCAGGTGATTGTTATAATTACCAGAGATATGACTAATAATTATGGAGTTATAGGGTCAATTGCTGACTGTTAAACCATGAGGGTAGTTGTGGTCATAAATAAGCTGAAATTGTGGTTGCCAAAAATGGGTTAATAGAATGTTTTAACGTTATAATGAATTGCAAGCAAAAAAAATATAACACGTGTGAAGATGATATTTAGTTCATTACATCCTTAACTTAACAGCTGATAATTATAATTACCGGGAACACGAAATCCACAGTGAATACTATATGCTACGATACAAAGTAATTCATAAAAGAGAATATCAAAGACATTTGGAAATAGAGCACCATAAAGATAATCTCAAACGCAATTAGCAGGTCACAAGCGATGTAGAGAAAGCTGCTAATGGTTCCGTTTGGGTATGGCGTTTCATTTGTTATCCTATTATTATCCCACAAGTCAAGAGGAAAAAACAGTACCATAATGATAACCTCAAACACGATTAGTATCATGTGTATTAATATTTCAGATATACTATGTAAAAAATTCAGTCGAAATTTGCCTCAATCGCTATCATTAAATTATAAAGACTAGCGAAGTAGAAAGAGGTGCTATTGATTCCTTTTGGGTATGTCGTTTCATTTAGTATCCTATTATTATCACATACCTAATTGCAATCATCTTAAACATAGCAAGGTACTAAAATTCCTGTAAGTTATTCCTATCAAACTTGTATACAATTTCTGGCATTTCTCTTAATGATATACATACACTAATGCCCCTGACTGTGATAATTGTCGGTATCTGGTATCTGACAATCGTTATCTGATTTCCATCTTTACGACACTGCCATAAGGGCGAATTTGACTAAAAAAGTAGCATCCCTCTGGCTGTTAATCCCCGATGATGGTTATCAGAGCGCAGAACCCAATAGAAAGGTGATAACCGTGAAAGAGGAGATGACAGGCTAAGATAGCAAGTGGTTCATGGATCAAAGACAATGAATAGTGAAGATAGTTGTTGTTTCCTTTACTTTAATTAGGATAAAGTAGCTGAATATGTTATCAATAGATATTTGCAATTGGAGTCTCTATTATTAGAGCATAATAACAATTTATCCATACACTATATGTCATATAAAATGATTGCATGGCTTTTTATTTAGTGTATGTTGCAATTATACTTCTAATTGTTATTCTTTTTAGTGGACGATTTCTCGATCTGACACTGCAGTTAAAATAGTGGACGGATAGATACTATGAGGAATTGCTACTGTAAATAAAAAAGATGAAAATGTAGCGCCGAAAAGAATATCTTTTAAATTTGTTAATATGCAGATGTAGAATACTATTAATCTGGATAACAGCGAAAATAAAGGTAGTAAGCCTTAAAGTATACTAGTGCTGGTCGTGGCATATGCGAAATAAAAAGAGATGCTAATATTTACTGTTGGTTTGGCGTTTCATTTAGCTTCTGATATAATTAGGTC
>BOPN01004431.1:5000-12500 GCA_017312705.2 Penaeus japonicus | reverse complement strand
AAGGAGGAATGTAAGGATAGGATATATATATTATACACTCGATATGTTATATATCATAGATATATTATACACTCGATATGTTATATATCATAGATATATTATACACTCGATATGTTATAGACCACATATATATTATACAATAAGGATATATTATGCACTCAATGTGTTATACACTATAGATATATTATGCATGCGATAAGTTATACACTATAGATATATTATACATGCGATAAGATATACACTATAGATATATTACACACACTTTACTTCGTTACCTTGAAAACACTGGTTGTCAAAAGCTAAATTGCTTGCACTTAATTCTTTCTTTGGCTCAATATTTTCGGCTCTCAAAGACTGCAGTTCACTTTCCAGTCTTTCTGTAAGATCTACGGTCAAATCTGTCTGGGTTTCAATCCGCAGTCATCATCCTCACACACAAAATTCCCCAAAGAAGAGGTATCCAACATTGATGTTGCAGCAGCCATTTCCCTTTTCTTTTCAATACTATTCTGACAGCGGTGGAATATTTATGCAACTGACTGTTGGTTCACATTATTTTTAAGATGGATAGCTTTCAGGGATCATGCATAAAAAAAGAGTCCAGTTGTGGGTCATTTCAGTGATAAAGCTCTGCTTTATTTATCTGTTTTTTGTTTTTTTTTTGCCTCATCAATATCTAACATACTAATAATATATACTTCAAGAGAGATTTTATATTTGACACATATTGACCATCCCATTAAAAACATATTAAACGCTGAAATTTGAATATCAAGAGAGGCTCTCTTTAATATTCCCCTAATCCTACAAACAAAGCAAATCACTTTGAAGAAAGGATTACAAATGGCTAATTACCTAACACAAAATGAGCCAAGCAAACCCTGGTGTCCAAAATTTTGTCTTCAAAGTTCTGATGGAGCCGTGGAATCCAAAGCCGGCGTCGTTCCTCACTCAGTTTCTCACTCATTTCTCCTTGATTTTGGATGCTCTTAGGCAGCTTATAAGATTCAAGTTGTGATTCTCGGTCTTGTCTGTTATGACACCCGTAGACTTGACAGTATTTAACCATATTTGCCAAGGAACTGTGCGCCTCCTATGCCTCCAACATGGCGGACGCGTTTTTTATGACGTCACGTGAAGACGATCCGTATGGACGAGAATCGCAAACATTTCAGTGGATGCCATCTCCTGGTATCACCTATTAATGCCACAGTCCAGAAAGACATACAGATAGGAATACCAGAATAAAGGTGTCTTTTGTCAAGGTTGTTGAAATCCAAGACTGGTATTTGATTTAAAGCAAAGATCATAAAACAGAAAGATACGCAAAAGTAGAGCGTTTCCCCATCAAGGGTATTATATCCCTTCAGCCAATTGTTTATTGCTGTTCCCTGATGTCATCATATTAGATGTACTAGAAAATTATTAATTTCATTTCGGACAATTGTGGTCGAATGTTTTCTTTTCATCCTTAGATCTAATATTCTAGTTTTACAAAAGGCATTCAGGCAACTGCCATGGTGTCTCAGAAATATAGAGTACGAGTGTTTTGTAATGTTGAACATCATCGGGGATTGCAAAATAATGGTCTTGTATAATCAATATGCTTTCATACAGCGCACACTGAAAGAAAATGTTGACCAAGCGATGTTTAACACAACCGTTTACAAGGGAAACTTTTGTGTGTTGGGTAAACTCTAAAACAATCTTTCCAACTATTGTTAAATATGTTTGTTATTTAGCTTTACATTTTGGTTACTTGTCCAGTTTCCTAGTTATTTTCCGTCATAAATGTCTAAGTAGCCCAAGTGATTTATATAAAATAACTAGCTATGAACACACTGGATACTAAATTAAACTTGATGTATCTACAAAACATGTATGGCACATAAATACACATATGGTAAATACTAATTTCTCATTCTGTTTGAGGACTAGTTAGATTACTAAACGAGTCGAGGGAAAATAGATATCCGATTATAATAGGTCTGAAAGAACTATGCAACTGATATCATTGCAAAACATAATATCTCCCTTTAATTAGATGTATTGCAATATCATGTGATCCATAGAATGTACTTAAGGCTAGTCAATAATCAAAATAATACGGAAAAGATATAAGATACCACCCTCTGGACGCGACAAAACATTTTTGCATTCAGAAACTTTTTACATCAGCATACTAGATTTCACAGAATAACTAACTTGATTAACATGGAAACAATTATCTTCTGTGTTCAGACATCAATCGACTTTACGGATAAAAAGAGTTACTGCTTCGGTATTCACTTATTTTATTAATTCAGTACTGGGTTGCAGATGTTCCTCGCTGACGGTTAAACGAGGTTGCAACATTTTCAAAGATTTGTCGATCTGTAAATGAGTTCAGTCCTACAGTTTGATGGGTTTTCCTCCATCACCTCTTCCTATATGGCATGAAAATTCCAGTCGAAATATCCTTACGATGTTCGGTTCACATTTTCAAATTCAAAGATGAAAAGTACTGTTTATACAAGAGACATGATTTTTTCACAGTGCAGATGTCCAGTATACATTGCTTTTGTCGGTATTTAGTATTTGTGAAATTTTGTCTAAGACTCTAATGTTATGTATTTGTGGGCCTTGTTAACAGCTGGATTAGTGATTGTTTTTTTTTTCTTCTTCCCTTTATCCTTTTTTTTATCATAATTGTTATTTACAGTCACGTTTTAGTTCCCTTTATTTTGAAATAACGGTCGCAACTTTGTTTACCTTCCACCCTTGAAACAAGTACAATTCCAGTGGGCTTGTATATTTTTTCTGTTAAAGGATAATACTTTTTACAAATAACCACTTCTCGGTAGATACATACTGTAGGTTACCCCTTATCCATGCAATGGTTATAAACTATATAGAATATCTGTTAATGTTTTATAGCCTGGTTAATGTAACAAGATATACAAATTGCCTATTTTTTCGAAGAGAAAGCATCAATGGGGTATTCAATATCGGGTGATTTGATATGTTCTTGTTTTGTGTTTGATAATAGAGGCGAGAATTTTTAAAGGTCAAATGGTGGTTGCTTTCCTCAACACTAAAACTCACAAAAGAACCAGGAAAATCCATTAAATTTCGTGTAAAACACAAGCTATTTAGAATGAAACAATAAGAATTATATACTTTGACATTTATTTGATATGGCGCTTAGTGTAGAGATATATCAATCAAAGGGGTTATTTCGTCGATGTTTACAACGTCAATGAATAAGTACTTCTCTGTGAGTACAATAAGGAATATAATTAAACAGTTTTCCTGAACGACAAACTTTGATAGAAATGCACTCCATCGCTCGTTTACAGTCTAAATAGCAGCAAATGATGTCCCTTCGTTCTATTCCATGATTTGAAGAAATATATATTACGGTTATGTTCACCATTGATTATGAAGACATCGTTTTTTTATTATTATGTGTGTGTGTGTGTGTGTGTGTGTGTGTGTGTGTGTGTGTGTGCATGAACAATTCCGAGGTGATAATTGTTCAGATCTCGACTTAGAGACACTGTCGAGATTATTTGACTGATGGAATGCCGGTTGTAATTTCGAGTGTCGAGAATCATCACATCATTTATAATCATTGAAAGAATAATTGAAAGGTAACATTAAGCAAATCAGCTTAATGTCATGCATTTAGAATCCAAATTTCCCCTTTGATGCCGTATCATATATGTCAAAGTATTTTTTTTTCACTGAGAAGATAACTTACATTTTATAGATATAAACATACCATAATTTTGATGACTAGAATGAATTGAACCTTTTATTTTATCGAAAAGCATAATTGGGTATATTGATCATATCAGCAGATTTATATTTATTTATTTTATTTTGTTTCAGCATTCTCAGCCATTAACTAAAATTCTTGTTATTTCTCTCCCCCTATTTCCATATTATCCTTCCTCTGACCTTTCATTTTCTTTCGTTTCATTACCATTACTCTGTCGGCTGGTGACCTTACTCAGCCGACATGGGCGCTGTGAGGAGCGAAAATAAAGTCAAAACAAGTTGTTACCCCAGTTATTTATCTAAAAATCACCTCAGTTAATATTGATCATATAGGCAGTCAGTATTTCAATCACTGTTATTTATCTTATTTTTTACTTCCCGACTTATTTCACCTAACATTACTCAAGAAAGATTTCATGGCCAGACACCTTCACCTATGTTGTGATTGGCGGTGTCACCTGGTAGAGGGAACCTCGGCAAACATCATAAAAGTGAGAATTGCTTTTCTAGGAAATGAATATAACATTTCAGTCCAATTTTCGTGTGGTCGGGGAGAGATTCTTCATTTGATCCATAGACATCTGTATGTCTATACACACACACACACACACACACACACACACACACACACACACACACACACACACACACACACACACACACACACACACACACACACACATATATATATATATATATATATATATATATATATATATATATATATATATATATATCTTCAAATGAAGAATCTCTCCCCGAATCTCAATATCTATACACACACACACACACACACACACACACACACACACACACACACACACATATGTATATATATATATACATATATATCTGTATGTGTGTAAGGGTGTATATATTAAATGCGTTACTGCATTCTACCATCTTCTCGTGCAAAAGTATATTTCATGGTTTAATCCATCAGATAGATATACAACTCAAGAAATGGTTACTCTAGTATGAGTTCTCATTTTACATCTGTTAATGATATGCATACTCGAAAGCCCCCGACTGTGATTATTGTACTGCACAGATACCGAGAGATGGTATCTGAAGAATGGTAAGCGATTTGCGTCCTTAAGTCGATGTCATAAGATCGATTTTAGCTTCAAAAGGGCATCCCGCTGGCCGCTAATCCCTAAAGTAAACACAACACAATGGTGAGGCGCTAAGCCGTGAAATTTAACAAGACAGCCTTTGATACCTAGTGAGTAATGGGTCCAGGGTTCCATCTGAGTGAACGTTAAAGAGGCAAATCACAAATAATTCTTTCCGCTGTTTTCCTCCTCCTTTTTTATTTCGGTTAAACATCGAAAAATTAAACTAAATTCTCTTAATCAAAATCTACCTGACAGCACCTTCCTTCTTTCGTCTTTACCGTATATTTCCCTAGGGTATCAACGTAGCAACGTGCAATTGACATGGCGTTTTTAGAGTGACTTTGGAATCGACGTTCCATATGTGTCCGGCAGCAATTCTCCTGTCGACAGTTATTTGTTATTAAATTTAAAAGACGATCAGAAAATTGAAGATACACAACTTTCCACTCTTACTCGGAGTGCTTTCGAAATACAGAAATCACTATCTAATACCAAGAAGTTTGACATTTCTATAGCAAACAATGGTGTACAGACAATATCTGTAATACCAGTCACCATGTTGTATGCAGTTTCGACAAGCATTCTTTTAATTCCAATGATGTTAAAATGATGCTTCCCTGTGCACTCGACTGTGCCAATTGCAAGTATCCGTTACCAGGAGATGGTATTTGGTGCGCGATTCTCGTTCTTAAGACAAGGTTTAAATGGTAGATTTTGGTTAGAAAAAGGAAACATCCCGCTGACTGCGAATCCCCGAATGTGGACATAACAACTGGAAGTCGCAAAAAAGGAAATTTGATAAGCTATGTCTCAGATAACACCTGATTGGCAACTCAGTGGTGAGGTCGACAAAAGCCGACCTCAGAGACTGTTGGTCAAGGCTGGAGAGTAACGTGAACAGTGAGCCTGTTGCGATATTTCTGCCAAGGGATCAATATCCAAAGAAGAAAATCGTCATATTTATAGTCGCCCTTTTTACTTTGTATAACGGAACATCTCCTTCCACGTATCCAGTATGGGGCTGACACATTATTCTTACTACTTTTACCTTATTACCACCATTATATAACGTCATGCAATATCGATCCAACATTTTTGTATCTTGCTATTCATATTGCATCAAAATGATATTCTATAGTAACAGAAGAATAGCAATAAGAGCAAAAGGGAGAGCGTATAACAATTTAGGAATATAAGTGTTAAAACGACATAGTAAAAAAAATACGTTTTATAAATGCTACATCTATGTTTATATTGTCTGATGTTATGTTGCGTTATTTGATTTTTACTATGTTCTGCCTTTGTTAAGTTGTGTGCTTTTTACCCACTTCACCACCCCCACCCCCACCCACCTCACCCACCCACATCACCCACCTCACCTACCGCTCACCTCACCTGACCTCACACCACCCCACCCCCTCTCCTCCTTCCTCTCGCCTCCTCCACCTCGCCTTTCCTCCGCTCCTCGCCACCTCGCCACCCTCGCCCGCCTCGCCCGCCTCCCATTCATTCGCCCATTCATTCTCGCCGCCCGTCTCCCTCACCCTCGCTCCGCCACAACTTGTGTTTGCTTCTTATTTCCATGTTCCATTTTTATTTTTTGATGCGCAAGGTTGTTATCTTTATAACTGAATTATTTATCGCATTTAGCTACTATTTCTCGAAAAAAGAGCGACCCACTGAACCGGCCCGCAGCTCCCAGGAACTGCGTGGCGGCAGGCGAGAGTCTCACCTGCGGAAGGTCGGCATCGCGGGGATTCCCCCCCCCCCCCCACGATGCGGACAATAGCAGGCGAAAAAATATCATATAGATATTAGCTAGATTTTAGCTATTATGTACTTATTTTTTATGTACATACATATGTACATAAATATTTAGCCATCCATCTCTGCCGGACCCGCCAACCACAACCACGACCCCCCAACCCCCAGCCACCCCCCACACCAGCTGATGTGCCCATAACAACCAAACCAAGCAAGGGGTTTCGCCCCCCTACTTTTACCTCCTACTTATTTCCTTTTACAGGCATAGTTCCTCAGCTTTTCTTCCCCTCTTTACTCTAAGGACTCTCTTCTCCCTTTACTCCAAATTCTGAAATTATTGCAGACTCAGATAGCGTACTTTGCAAGTCACCTTAAACAAACCTAAACTCTCTTGGCCCCCTTAGCTATTGCATCGCAGTGACACTTTTGCCAACCAATGTTTGCAGACTTAAATGTGACATTCAATAATTTATGTAGAAGAGACTAGTTATTAACAGCCTTCGTGCTAAACCATGACATTTACATCCTTACCATATTGGAAGTTGCATAGGTATCTGTTTCAAAGGCTGTCCGTGTTTTGTTAATTTTTGAAACTTTTGAGGTACGTGTTATGGTAGTACTGTATGGGTTTCTGTTCAGAATAATACCATAAGTTTTTTTTTTATGAATTGTTTGATTTTCCTATTCATGAATCCCTGCGGCTTGTTAATATCTAATGATACGATGAGGCAAGATCCCCAATTCTAATAATCATAGGTATTTACCAAGATATCTTATCTGAAAAAAATGATAAACCATTTTTGTCAGTTTGACAGTGTTATAAGGTCATTTTTGGCATAGAAAAGGAGTATGCCGC
>BOPN01004430.1:120000-125055 GCA_017312705.2 Penaeus japonicus | reverse complement strand
TTAACGTTCCCTAAATGCATCCAACCGTCTTGCCAGCTATCGCGAGAGAAAAAGATCGTTGCTTTAAGAACAAGGCAAAACACTGTTAATGCCATTGGCTGAAGCGAAAGGACAGTCAGTAGAGCGTCGGCTGCTGTAGGAGTAAGTTGCATGCAAGCTGTTTATTTCTTTTATTTTTTATTTATTTTTTTTATTTTCCAATTATTATTATTATTTTTTTAAATAATTTTTATGATCGTTTTATAATGGCTATACACATTCTATGACGTCACCATTACTGTTATTAATGTTATTACTGATGAAGATGATTTTTGTTTTGATTTTTCCTATCATAAAGATTGTTGTTAGAATTGCCATTATGTTGAATATTGATAAATGATGTTATTGGTACTATTGTTACCTTTATTATTATCATTGTCATCATTATCATCACATCACTACCATCACCATCATCTTTATTATTGTTAGTATTTTACATAATTATCATTATCATTCTCTTTATTATCCTCCTCTTGCTCATCATCATCATCATCATAACTCCTTTTCATCACGATTATCGTTGCACCAAATGGCCTCAAAAGAAGGCAAAACACAGTGCATCTGACGCAGGGTTGGTGGCATCGATGGCGAGCATTTTGTTATGATTCTGATGAAGTCTAGGCAGTGGAAAAGTGATGAAACAAACTGACAATCTTTCGCTCAGCGTTGCCATACGCCGTGTATTGTTTATTTGGTTAATTTATAATAGGTCGATTGTTGCCGAAAGCAGACATTTATTTTCACTCTTACAATTTCCGTCTGAAAACTCTTTATTTGTAAAAAAACAAAACAAAAAACAAATGCAACAAACATCTTACATCTCTAAAGGATGAGGTAAACATAGGTTATCCTCACCCCAATCTTAGTCCCTCTTTGGCCTCACATATCTTTTACAAAACCTTACACGTTGAAATATATACTTTCTATAAGCTTTCTAACGTAATTCCACTTAACTCTGCTCGGAAAGGCCACTATGGAGACGAAGGGAAACTGGCTGTGGAAGAAGACTTCGACTGAGAGGTTGTTTGAGCCTTTCGCCATCAGTTACCAGCTGAACCTCGTCACGCGCGGTCCTCTGCGGGACGAACAGCTCATCTGCGCTCTCACCCATTTGTACAGGTACTTTTTATTCTTAATCTCTAATTATAATCAGTTAAGCTGGTGACTCTCCAGAATAAACCAAGACCAATGAAACTCTTTTTAATCTCTGGTGCATAGCTTGATGTTTTAGGACTAAACAGAAACGATTGTGACTGAATATCAGCCGTTATGGAAATCATTGGATTTTTTTTTAGCTTAGCAATAACAACTCAAAGTTTTTTTTTTCTTCTTATAAATGTACTGTAAATGACGGACTGATGTATTAATTGATGGGTTATGATTAGGTTAGGTTTACAATTACGATGCAAGAACAAGGTTAGCCTGATTTTTCCCTAAGAAGTTTAGAATATCATGATGGCTCAGATGTGTTAGTTTATTTACTTAGAATTACTCATAGATAGATTATCTTTATTTAAAGGGCCATAGTCCATGCTCTCATCTCAGACTGAGTATATTAGTATTTAAGTATATATCTCTGGAAACTTTAGTGTAACCTTATTCAACATAACCAGAAGTTAGCAAGAGGGTGAGAAAGTACTGATGTGGATTTTAAATTATTCAAATTATTTATCTTTCCCATATTCTTTATACAACAAAATTCAGAAAGAAAAAATAAAATCTTGCGAATATTGAAATAGGGGTGTTCTTTTAAGCGGTAATTCAAAGCCCCATTTCCCTATTTAGGAAAGTGCCCCTTCTAAGGACATGCTTCGGCGAGCGAGACGGAGAGACATGGCTCAGGGAGATGCCTCAGGAAATTACAGACTTCGAGGTAAGTTTTATTAAATTATATCCATTTTTCAGTTTGTCTGTCTATCTATCTATCTACATGTATGTATGCATGGGGTAAAAAAAAATATAATAAAAAATAAATAAATAAAAAAGAACTATATAAAATTGATTTACTGAACAAAGAGACAGCAGTTTAGAAATGTTCATATATTGCATCTTCAAGTCTAAAGGTTACACATATATATATGGATTTGAATTCATCTGACTGAATGACTGTAAGGGCACTTTAATAACAATATAATACTTATTTGTAGTGTAATGTATGGATATATTTATGTATGAACGTGTGCAGGTATATGTATCTCTCAATCTGTTTATGTATGTACACATATACACTGTATGTCTTACACACACACACGCATATATATATATATATATATATATATATATATATATATATATATATATATATATATATATATATATATTTATATTTATATATATATGTATATATATATATATTTATATTTATATATATATGTATATATATATATATATATATATTGTGTGTGTGTAATATGTATTATTATATATATGTAATTAAACACACACACATACACACACACACACATATATATATATATGTATATATATATGTATGTATACACACATATATATATATATATATATATGTATATATATATATATGTGTGTGTGTGTGTATGTGTGTTTGTGTGTGTGTGTGTGTGTATGTATGTGTACATACGAGTATGAATGTATGCATTTGTTTTATGCTTGCATATATATTTGCACATTCAGATAAAAAGATAGGTAAATTTGGATAAAGACGCAACCAACCCTCTAGGCACGACACGATATTTTTTCTGGTAGCTTTCGTTCTGTTTTGTACAGTTTCGGTACTCATTTCCATCGGAAACCTTTCGTTGCTGAGTTACACCCCTCTCCCCCTCCCTCCCCACACGCGCGCCACCGTCGATACGGAACTAAACGATATCTGGCGCGAAATTTATAGTTTTTTTTTCGTAATCAAAACCCAACCCATAAACCTAACCTAACCTAACCTAGTATTTAGGTTTGCCCTAGCCAAGGGAAGGCTTCGCCCCCCCCCCTGGACCCCCCCACTTTTAAGGCCACTGCGTGGCCGGTAACTTTTCAAAACGGACGTCCACCACCGACCACGGAACTGACCGATTTTTGGTCTGCCCTAGCCAAGTACGTCATGCCCAAAGGTTTGTTTTTTCGCTACGTGTGGTTGCGTCTTTATCCAATAATACCAAAAGATATCCCTATGTACTCGCCCAAATATTCATTTGAATGTGTGTGGTCTAACGTTTCGCAGAATTCTGCTCCACAAAGGGTTCCAAAATTCGGTTAAAAGGGGACACTTACAAAGATATTTTAGGTGGATTAACGGTGTAAAGTAATATAATTATCCATAAGATAACCGTGCTGAGACTACAAAGTATGAAAACTGATCAGCTCCTATTTCAGTTGCTTTCAGATGACACAGAAGACGAAGACATGCATGCCAAACTACAGGCCTACAACTACAACAAGCAGACGGGTCCTTTGTGGTGCGTGAAGCTGAGACCAGAATCAGGCTCTTCACCTGATGGTATAATAAGGGAAGGTGTTCCAGGCTTTCCTCACAAGTACACCCTGTTCTTGGGTATTAATCATGCTATCACTGACGGCACTTCGAACGCTACCATTTGTGGCTACCTTATTCAGACTCTCGAAAATGTTCTGGCGGGTAAACCAGTCAATGAAGAAGAACAGCTCGGGAATTTCATATCAGATGAAAAGACGAAGAAAGTAATACAAGAACAAATGACAGTCGTGAAAGGTGATCCCGAACTCCAAGGTAAATTGTCAAGAGACAATCAAGTGCTACAAGGAAGGCACTCCATTCTAAAAACGGTTTATAAGGGGGTTGGAGAGGAAAAGGCAAGGACCGTATTTTTGACACGGGAATATGACATCGAAACCACTGCTGCCTTTATCAAACGGTGTCGCGCAGAGGGCGTCACTGTTAACTCTGCCTTCACAGCTATTGCCAACTTTGCGCTGGTGGACCTCCTGGTGAATGGGGGCCTCGAGCAGGACTCGTACAGTATTCGAAGCACACACGTCCTCAACGCCCGTCGCTACTTGGAAGGCGATGCTTCTCAGTATCTCGGGTGCCATCTCACAGTGCTCACCGTGATCTGCGAAACACCGCGAAACTTTGACGAAAACTTTTGGAATTATGCAAAGCCTGTCAATGTGGAACTCCAAACGAAGATCAAAAGTGGCTATTCACTACAAATGGAGGGAATGAACGACGTACCGAAGACGTCAGATTTCGACCCTTTTTTCGAGTTTGATTATTGCATCACCAACATGGGAGACGTGACGCAAAAAGTCACAGAGGGCGGCGATCACGTGCAGGTAGTAAAACTCATGAGGATTGGGGACATCAGCAAAGTGCCTTTAACCTTGGATAGTTTCTTGCACACTTTCCGTGGACGTTTCACTCATACTCTCGCCTATAACACATCGCTTGTCAACTCTCACATGGCTCAACTATATTACGACAAGATAGACTTCTATATTCGTGCATCACTAGAAATCTAAAGGCATCTTCGTATTGAGGTAAATACATATCACAGTACTCCATATAAATATATGGAACCTACTTAAGATGCTCCATAACATTGTTTGAAATTTTACTGTATGGATACATGTGTGGATGTAAATCAGGAAATAGAAGACGGAAGAATAAATGGAAATTGAAACCCACTTTGGAATGCCTAGACAAAGTTAAAAAAACTTTATTGGTAAAGGAGAATATTTATATATAATCAAAGATGAATACTGTGCTCATTATGAATATGGCTAAAACGTGTTAAGAATATTGCTTTCTGTCTTAGAATTAAAAGTGATGGGATGAGTAAAAAAAAAAAAAAAAAAAATGAAAACGGCACAAGTTCCATGGTCAACAAAAATATGGTTAGATATAAGATTTACTGATTAGATGCATTTTAGTTTGTTTTAGCTTATTTATGATACCTAACACGAGACTGCAAGGGAGGCTGATGATGAAAGAAATTATTTATGAAGGCAATTGGTCTTGAGTTATATATGGCGTTTCATTTAGTTTACATTGATGCACAGTTCCTT
>BOPN01004430.1:90000-95000 GCA_017312705.2 Penaeus japonicus | reverse complement strand
TAAATTCTAAAGTATGTTCCACAAATCCCTTTCCAAGTTATGTAACATTATCAAATACTTTATTGTATGGATGTTAGCACATGTGCACACACATGAATGAAATGAGTTATTTTTTTCACCAAAGACAAAATATACGTTTATGAATTCATTACCATGTTTTCCTATACTTCAGGAATTTAATCAGATGGAATATATATACAAAAAAGGTAAATCCAATTGAAATTTCAACGCTTCTATCGATATTATTATTATTATATCGATATTAGCAGGACTAATTGTAGGATGTGTATATTTACCTAATAGTGAATAAGCTGTAACATTGCAACATGTATAACCAAACTGAAATGTTAACCCTCATAAACAATACCATAAACAATGTTTTCTTATATGGCCCGCATAGATACCTTACTTTGTTTACATTCACGAGTCAGTCTCCTTACTGGGCCCATGCTGTGCACACGTGTATATTGTCGTGCCGTATTTGTGGCGGTTTCTCCCCTTATTAATAAACTAGTGTTAATCACAAAGCAGGTGTATACTTCACAAACTCCTAACATGGCGCAGTGAGTAGGATAGTTTCAACAAGGAGTTACTTACAGAGAAAAACGCCGCTGCACCTGCTGCGTTAAAAACATAGGCCTATCATTGTGCCTGCAGTCATGGGACCCAAACCAGACACCCGACGCAAAGGTAAGGAGACTCGGGAAGATGAAGGCGCCGCCCCCAGCCCATCAACAGCCAGTATCGGGCAAATGATGCTCATGGAGGAGCGTCGGCGTGCGGATGAGGATAGCCGTCGCGAGGAACGCCGACGAGAAGACGAGGAGCGTCGACGAGAACGAGAACAGAACCAAGCAATGATCATGCAAATACTACAAGCAAGTCAGGGTTCTGCCACTACTGCACTCGGTACTGTGCAAGATTCACTCATGAGCGAGGAAACAGACGGTTCTCCTGCCACACCCACACGACAAGCAACCCATTAACCTCATGCCCCTCCTCCACATAAGCTTTCTCCAGATATGACCCTTTGGGGATTCAAGGTATGGTGCAGTGCCTGTTCAGAGTGAAGAATTACTTCTACTAACATCACAGACCTCCAGCCTCCCTGCACACAGCTGGCGCACCTCAGGTCCTGCCTGACATTGGAGATGCGATCTATGTTGGCTCATGATATAGAGGTTCCTGAGGAAGGTGACTTTCCATCGGTAGAACAAGTGCTTGAGTGGATAAAGGTACATCTCCAAGAAGAAAGAACAAGCAGTGTGATGGTTGTGGTGCTTCCTCACATCCAAATGATTGTGCAAAGCAGTGTCCTGCTTGGGGTAAGAAATGTTTACACTGCAATGTTATAGGACATTTTGGTAAAGTATGTCGCAAGAAGGGAGCCCTGAATTCATACAAGCCACCAAACACTTGTGACAACAAGTCCTTAAACCAATGTAAAGCTCACTACCTAAAGCTTTGAGATGTACGAAAGGCAACGTTTCACCATCAGGTTTTACAAGTATATATTAGGGTGTATACATTGAGCTTCCAAGAAGGTAGAAGCTCTTTCCTCTTTACTCTAGATACAGGGGCTGAGGCAACAGTCATTGGTCCAAAACAGCTAAAACAGCTGGGTATTCCACAAGCTACGCTCAATCCTCCACAGGATGAAGACATGATAGCTACAAACTGTCATAGACTCATGCCACTTGGATCCTACCAGGCAACACTGAGTCTGGCAACATTCATACAGAGATAACAATTGATGTACTTCAGGAGATTGAAGATGCCCTTCTTTCGTGGTACGATGCTAAAGCCCTCCAGATCATCCATTCAGAATACCCAAGACAAATTAACAGACTTTATGATGTCCGGACCTGTAGCATGTCTGAATATCCAAGTGTCAAAAAGCGAGAAGCAGATCGACAGCAACTCTTGCAGGAGTTCAAGGATGTCCTCACTGATTCTGATGATTTCCACAAAGGGACACAACTGAAGCCAATGTCAGTGGAGCCAATGAAGATTCACCTTCGTGAAGATGCCAAGCCCTTTGCCCTTTACACTCCACAAACCATCCCTTTGGCATGGCGTTCGGACACCAAACAAATGCTTGACAGTATGGCTCAACAAGGCATAATCCAACCTCTAGGTGATGAAGTATCAGAGTGGTGCCACCCTATGGTAGTTACATCTAAGTAACCAAGCAGAGTGCGTATTACTGTGGATTTGTCGAAACTGAACAAGCAAGTTCTTCAGCCTGCCCACCTAGCCCCAATCCCATGCAGCGCTGTTATGGGGATCAACCCTGGTACCCACTTTTTCACAACAATGGATGCAACACATGGGTACTGGCAGCTTCCAATGGCCGAGGATGCACAGCCACTGACTACCTTTATCACACCATGGGGTAGATATAAATTCTCCGCGGTTTTATGGGATTCGTCTCAACAGGGGATGAGTTTTGCAGAAGAGGAGATATAGTGCTGAGTGGCACTGATAATGTTGCAAAAGAAGTTGATGATATACTTGCATGGGGCAGAGATTGTGATGAGCATTTAAAACGTACCTGCACCATGCTACAACGAATTCCAGCAAGTTTGTATTTGCAAATCAGTCATTAGAGTTCAGTGGATATAGTGTTATAGAAGATGGCATAGCAGCAGATGTCAATAAAGTTTCCCGTCCCTACTAACATCACAGACCTCAGATCGTTTATGGGCTTAGTAAATCAGCTCGATGCCATTGCATCTGCTGCAGAAACATTACGCACACTACCCAGTCCTAAACGCAACTTTGTATGGACTTCTGATCATCAGGCATCATTTGAGAGGGTTAAGAAAGCTCTCTCATTACCTCCAGTGCTTGCCCACTTTAATCCAGCCCTTCCAACTATGCTGCAGACTGACGCTTCACGCCTCAAGGGCATTGGTTATGCCATTCTACAGTGTCATGGCGAGAAATGGCGACTTGTCCAGTGTGGATCTCGCTTTCTCAGTGATGTGGAGACACGTTATGCTGTGGTCGAGCTGGAACTTGTCGCAGTGGTCTGGGCCATGAAGAAATGTCGCCTGTACCTTCTGGGACTACAGCATTTTGATCTGTTCATTGGCCACAAGCCACTGGTACCTTTTCTTAATGATTACACTTTGGATGCAGTTGAGAACCCACATCTGCAGTGTCTCAAAGAGGAAATATCCCGGTACACCTTCACAGCTATCTGGCATAAAGGGAAAGATCACGCCATCCCTGATGCATTGTCTCGTGCTCCAGTTGATGATCCAACGCCAGCAGACATGGAAGCAGAAGAGGACGTGACATACCACATTCGCAGCTGTGTGTTAGCGAGGATATCGGAATTTTCAAAGTGCACACCTGAACACTTAAATGATCCCATCATAGAAGAAATTCGTAAGGCAGCTAAGGTGGACGTTACTTATTGTGAGCTTCACAACATCATTGCTTCTGGATTCCCAGCAAACAGGAAGAAGGTGCCTGCTTCCCTGTGGGACTTCTGGAAGATCAGAGACACTCTTGCCATAGAAGATGGATTAGTTCTGCATGGTGCACGGATTGTCATCCCTGCTAAACTCCGTCAGGAAATTCTATCACGCCTCCATGATTCTCATCGTGGGATCGAAGCAACGAAACGTCGCGCCCGTCAGACAGTCTGGTGGCCAGGCATCACAAGTGACATTGTGAACACAGTCCAGGCCTGCGAAGCATGCCAGAATATGCTGCCTTCCCAATCCAAAGAACCAATCAAGACCATTTGAAGATGTCTCAGCATACCTCTTTTCCCATGCAGGAAAATGTTACCTCCTGTATACAGACCGTCTATCTGGATGGTCACATGTTGGTGTTTATGGAAGAGATGCCACGTCAGGAAGTACCCTCAGGCTACTTCACAGCTTCTTTATGGCAGTGGGTGTCCCTGTTCGCCTACGCACTGATGGGGGACCCCAGTTTTCAAGCCATGATTTCAGAGCCTTTTTGAAAAGATGGGGTATCGACCATGACATTTCATCGCCGCACTACCCGCAGTCTAATGGGCGTGCAGAATCCTTTTTGAAACAGATCAAACATCTAATAGTAAAGACAACAAAGGATGGCAACCTTGATAACGAAGAATTTGACTGTGGTCTGATGGAGATTCGAAACACGCCACGCCCAGATTCTCCTGCTCAGATACTCTTTACGGCCTTTAAGGACGGCAATGCCTGCCCATCAACAATCATTCGCCCCAGAATGGCAAGCATTGGCGGAGGAGTGTGATACAAAGCAGCTGACAATCAAGCAGAAGGCACAACGTCTCTACAACCGTTCATATTCTACCACTGCTAAAGGTAGGCACACCTGTTCGTATCCAGGACCACACAACGTTATGGTGGGACAAGATTGGAACAGTGGTTGGAATTGGTCGACGCAGGGACTATTACGTCAAATTGCCAAGTGGACCTCTATACTTGCGCAATCGCCGCTTTCTATGTCCTTACCATCAGCCGATCCAAGTCGGGACACGTACAGTCCAACCAACAGAAAATACACCGGAGAGGCAGGTAGAACGCCATGTCCGATTCTCCTAGAAGAAGTACACGTCAACGTTGTAGCCCGAAACGTTTTGGTTTGTAAGCCTCGCGTACCTCTCGGCCTTCCCCAGGGAGTGAGATGTAGGATGTCTATGTGATAGTGAATATGCTGTATCATTGCAACATGTATAACCAAACTGAAATGTTAACCCCTATACACAATCTCTTATGTTTTCCTATATGGCCCGTATAGATACCTTATAGATACCTTATTTTGCATATGTATATATGTTGATATATATATATATTCGCGTCTGCTCTCTCTCTCTCTCTTTATCTCTCTCTCAGTTAGCTGCGTGTCGCCACATTTCTGTGGATTAAAAATGAAATGCAAATGTCAAGGAAATAAAATAACAGTGAAAAATCCTACGCGTGCTCACATATGCAAAATGTGAAGCTTCGTAGGCGTGTTTCTCAGTCTCCGTG
>BOPN01004430.1:22500-25000 GCA_017312705.2 Penaeus japonicus | reverse complement strand
CAGATGGCGCTTTTCACACTGATATTGAATCGTACTGGAATAAAGCGTTTCAAGTGTTAGGGCTAAGATAAGACGGGAAAGTGGATGGCGATTTGAGTGGTGATTGAATGAAAGCAGTTAGACGTTTTCTGGACTTTGGAAAACTGTATTTTCATTTTTTATTCTTTCTTTTTTTTAGGTTATAAATTATCTTGACGGATTAAGAGATATTTCTTTATAATCATAATGCGAATGGTTTGTGTTATGATCGTATCCTTATTATGATTGTTATCATTATTGCTAGTATTATCATTATCAACAATATTATGATCATTAGTAGTAGCAGTAGTAAAAGTAAATAATCCTTATTATCAACATTATCATTAATGTTATAAATATCATTAGTAGTGTTTCTACTACTATTGTCATCATTATTATTATCATCATTATCATTGCTATCATGATAATTATTGGTGTAACTATCATTATGACATTTTTTGTTATCATTATCATTATATCAGTTATTTTTATACTTTCATTATTGTCATTATCATTAGCATTATTACTGTTATTCTTATTATCTTTACTATTATTATCATTATCATCATCCTCATCCTCATCCTCATCCTCATCCTCATCCTCATTATTATTATCATTATTATTATCATTATTATTGTTATTATTATTATTACACACATAAACACACAAATAAACGCAGAAACACATACACACACACACACACACACACACATACACACACACACACACATACACACACAAACACACACAAACACACACACACACACACACATACACACACAAACACACACACACACACAGCAAAATTGAGACGAATAAACTTAAGAAACGGCTCCATTTCGTCTATGAGAGTCTCACATTTCAGCAACTGTTAACAAGCTACTGTTACTTACAAAATTTATTCATACAGCGGCTAGCAAATGCATACAAAAGTTTCTGATGTATTTCCTTTACCAGTCAAATCAGGACGTTAGATTAATATGATAAATGAACGTACATGCATACAAAGAGCTGTTAAGCATAGTAAAGCACCTCCTTAGCTTAATATCTGTGTCGTTAGACTAATGCTATCCCTAAGCTCATACGCTTGCATACACTGGAATCTACTCACTGTTGTTTTAATGTGCGTTTGTTGCATTTATTAAACGTGCAAGTCATGAGAAAGGTCCTTTATATTCAAGAATTGCTTTCATGAATCACATTTCATTTTTCCCTTTGCCATAATTTCCAGCAACCATTCTTTCCTCTCCTTTTGTAAATGTGTATTTAGTTGGAATGGAGATCAGTGCATTAAAGTACATCATTAGGAAGGCAGGACCAACTGCAGGAGATACCCATAAAAATGTTATAGTTCGTATAACGCTAAAAAGAGTTTGAACCCTAGCACACACCTCAACACTCAAACCCACTGAAACGCACACACACACGCACATACGCACGATATATATATATATTCGCACACACACATTCACGCAAATATGTACCGAGGAAAAGCATCGAAAAAAGGTAGAGGAAATAAACACGGGGAAGGGAAGCGAGGATTCTTTTAAGAGAATCGACGCAACTGGAGAGATGCAAAGAGAAGAGAAGAGAAGAGAAGAGAAGAGAAGAGAAGAGGAGAGGAGAGACGGAAGGTGCAGGATAACGGCATCAGAAGCTCCCACATCCGACTTGGAAATGAGAGCAGATGGTGGCCGAGCTTGAACATTCTCTCCTCTCTCTCTCTCTCTCTCTCTCTCTCTCTCTCTCTCTCTCTCTCTCTCTCTCTCTCTCTCTCTCTCTCTCCCCTCCCTCTCCATCTCTCCCCTCCCTCTCCATCTCTCCCCTCCTCCCTCTCTCGCCCTTGCTTTCTCCTGGAGGCGCATAAAAGAGAGAGCTGGCAACTAAGAACGGAACGAGTTTTCGCCTCAATGTTTGTTGACAGTTTTAAGGTGAGGTAACTGCGCCTGTGATGGCTGGGTGGAACTTTGGATTCCCCTTCGTCTGTTGATTTTTATTTGATTTGTTTTATATTTTTATTCGTTTTTTTTTTTTCCTGTTCTTTTTTCATCTTTCGTCTCCCTTATTTTGTCCTTTCTTCATCTCTTGTTTCTTCATTTTTGTTTTATTCTACCTTTCCTCTCCCTGACTTATTTTCTTACACTTCCTATTGCTTCTTACTTCTCCTCTCCCAGGTTACTCCTCTTCCTTCTTCGCTGCCACCCTTCACAGGTTGGCTAGCTGGTATCACTAGTTTGGCGGGGATGGTTTGAGTTTTTTATGGTTACAACCTTATATTTAGAGTATAACGAATACAGCTCCTTACATAGCTCTTGACAGGAGAGAAGGTAACCTCTCTCTCTTTCCATCTCTCTCTCTCTCTCTCTCTCTCTTATTTTTCTTCCTTCCTTCCCCTCTTTCTTTTTCTTTCTTTCTTCCTCTCCTTCTCTTTCTCTCTCTCTCTTTCTCTCTCTCTCTCTTTCTCTCTCTCTCTCTGTCTCCC
>BOPN01004429.1:111722-125057 GCA_017312705.2 Penaeus japonicus | reverse complement strand
TGATATATATATATATATATATATATATATATATATATATATATATATATATATATATATATATATATATGATATATTATATATATATATTATTTATATATATTATTTATACATATCATTTATATATATTATTTATATATATCATTTATATATATTATACATATATATATATATATTTATATATATATATATATATACATATATATATGCATATACATATACGTATATATATATATGACACACAAACACACATACACATATGTGGCTAAATAATATTTTCACCAAGCTGTGACAATTGTCAGAAAGGTACACGACTTGAATTGGCTCCTCTTTCTGACACTGGTGTCACTCTCTGAACCTCTGCCATGAGGCTAGATAACCCCCAAGATATTTCCACCACCAATGGGACCATGCAGCTATTGCTATCACTTACACGAGTCAACGAGAATTGCAGTAGGCAATGCATGAGAAAGTGGGAGAGGTTCGAGGAGTTGCCAAGAGGAACTGAAGAAGGATTTGAAGATGAATCTGTTAAACCAATTGGAGTTTGAAGGAGGATGTGGAGGACAATCCTATTTGCTTTTTGCTTCTTCCTCTTTTGAAATTAGAGTAAATATGACTGAAGAGAACAGACAAAATATGGATAGAAAAAGTATATATTAACCCTCTCTGGACGGGTGGTACAGTACTGTACCGCTCATTCAAAAGCCCAGTGGCCGGGCGGCACAGTATTGTGCCAGCCATTTAATTGATTTAGGCCTAAGCATTCGAAAGCCCCGGCATTGTGACATTCAAGGCTAGAATGCCCCCGTCGTGAGTGGGTTAATATAAGACTGAGATTTAAAATATAATAATATTAATGAGAGAAGAAAAATGCTAATGAATGCAAGAGTACAGAAAAAAAGACCCACAACAGATACACATAAAAACACCAAGAAAGAAAGATAGAAAGAAAGATGAAGAGGATAAAAAAAGAAAAACCAAAACACAAAGAATGAAAAAAAATACATAAAACAAACAAAAAATCTACAAAAAACAAGTCAAAGAATAAACAATTGGAAAAAAAAAAAAAAAAAAAATCAACTACAGACTAGACTAACTGGAACCATCTCACCTTTAGTTAATATCCCTCTGAGTTTACGCAGTAACTTTACGCCATCAACTTTCTTGCAAACGCATGTTTTCCTCAGCATCACCAATATTTCTTTGTTTCTTTGGGAGAGTTTCTTTCTTCATACTATTTCTTTCTAAATTTGACATCAATGTTTCAAGGAAATTTCTTTATTTTGTCTCACTTTTTTTTTCTATTTTATGATTCATACAGGCTCCCCCCCCCCTAATCTACAAAATATAACCTTCAACATCCCTTTTTACATATATGCTACCAAGGTTTATGAAGTAACATTATGTTTCTATTTCTATTTTGATATTATCCATTTAATCCATAAACTGTAATATAGGGTTCTGGCGGTCATACCCGTGGTGCACAATTATCAGCATAAAAAAGAAGTCCACTGTTTCTTTCCTTTTCTTAGAAATGGATCTTATGTAAGTTACCTTATGTCTTACACACGAGAAGTAGAGGGTTGTGGGTTATGTTGAGGTGACTGACCTGCCCCTTCCATGATGCGAGTCGCAGTTACACGCTGTTCGTCATATGATGTATGTTCACAGTTTATGGGTTAGAGAAAAACTGAATTGTAATGAAAAAACTAAATAACTGCAACAGATAAACAATAAATAAATAAATAAATGGTTACAGAAGTAAACATTACAAGAAAAGAAAACTACATAAGGAAAACCATACTTTTCAAAGAAAAAACAAAAAATAAACAGTTTTAATCTGAATGACAATTCAAATGCCCTTAATAAACAACTAATATTTTCCTTTTTTCCCCCCAATTTTGATAACTTTTCCTGGGACAACCCGTTTCCCTTCCTTTGTATGGATACAGTCAAAAGTTCTCTTAACCCGTTGCGGACAGATGTTATGACGTACAATGATGGCCACGGCTAGGCCTAAAAGAGAGACATCAATGTGAACACAATGCATCATAGGAAACTGGTCATAGCTGAAGCATGCTCACAGCCGTCAATTTTCATGACTGTCACAGGGCAAGCTTCAGATCTACAGGTTTCCAAAGTCATCCTAAATCCTGGCTATGTGATGGTTTTAAAGCAAGCCTGTGCTGTCAGGAGCATGGACAAAACATTTTTCCATCCCTCTAATATCTTATATTGGCAGCCAGTTAGTTCACTCGGGTCTTGTCCGCTACAGGTTAATAGTTACAAATTCTCAGAAAGGATTTTAAAATCTTTTCTTCATTCATTCAAATAGTGTTTATTTCAGAATTAATACCAATATATCAAAATTCAATAACCCAAAAATGTACATAATGATAGTGATGACGCAATGAAAAAATACACAAATAAATAAAAGAAATTGCATCCGACAATTATACAACAGTAGCATAATCATCAAAAGCAAATATAAAGAAACACAGTGATAACATTAATTTAATCATCACTCAAAAATTCATATTTTCTTTATGGTATCCTAATCCTCTCCCTCTAATTTAATCTCACTATCCCTCTCCATTTCTCAAAAAAATCCCTTTCATGTTATAATGTAAATCTACACCCTTCCGCATCTTTCCAAAGCATAAGGTTGAGAGGCAATTTTACATTTGTAGTGATAGATTTTCTTCCTTTATCTCTCTCTCTCTTTTTTATAATGTAATAAACACAAAACTGCCATTGTAACTTTTGTGGAGGTCATTGAGGATTTATATGGTTTAGCAATTGCACTGGAAAATTTATATCAATATTCTGTACAAACAAGAAGCAGTTGCAGAAGACAAAACAGACGTAGAAGACACAGAAAGGAAATTTCATGCCAATTAACATTATCATCCTAATCATATTCTTTTATTTAAAGTCTCTCCGACTTGACAATAATCTCCTCCCACAAACAACATTATACATCATGTTTCATTAAATATTTCTACAACATCTGGTATTCTAGAAAAATCTTCAAAGAATTGAAGAACACATTTTTCTGATACAGTATGAAAGAACTTTATTTACTTCCTTTTAGTAGTGTCCCATACACCACACTGGGCAACATATGTATGCCTTTGTGTGAATTAACAAAATGGAAAAATCTTCCAAGGGACAGATCTAATTCACATGCACAAAGATAAAAAGGCTGATAGGCTGACCAAAAATACTTTTACACATCTACAAACAACACAAACACACAAATTGCACATATACACACACATACAAAAAAAAACCTTGGTGTAAGAATTTAGGTACACCATACTGTATCATCAAAAATTAAAAGCTGTCCTTCCAAACAGAAAGGGAAGTTATGTGCACGACTAAGAATGACTATTATGACACTAACCCACAAGCTAGCACCGGCATTTGTTCTTTCTCACAAGAATCACACAGCTTGCACATACAAATAGAATAAAACTATGTGCGTAAGCGGACAAATGTACCGGCATGCTCACTCCGAGCGATGATCTGGTTTCATACAAAGATCACCGCTACTCTAGCGAAAGGTTGTCGTGCTAGGTCAGTCAGTCAATCATCACGCCATCTCACACACACAAAAAAACAAAACAAAAAAATAAACAAACAAACAAACAAAAACAAAGTACTGTCTTCTTCAAAATGTAAACAAAAATGACTACTGTAGCATCAGAGGCATATCCTGAGGCTTTGCTTAGCACCATGAACAACTACCCACTCTTACGGTCCGACTCTCACTGAAAGGCCCTTAAAGACTTGGTGTGCGCTGCTTCGTGTTTGAACTACGGGAAAAATGGTCTTACCTGTATTCTCTGCTCCACGAGGAATGATGACATCGGCAAACTTCTTTGTCTGGAAGAAGAATTTTTTTTTCTTTTACGAACCTTACTTTTCTATTTTATTTATCTAATTACATTTTTTTTCTTTTACTCGTTAACAAAAGATGATGTGACAGTTACCTCAAAGGCTGGCTGAGTTACTTTAACATGTATACATGTATATTCATGTGTATATATATATGTATATGTATATATATATGTAAATATATACATAAATTTATATATAAACATACATTATATAAACAAATATATATATATATGTATGTATGTATGTATATGTATATATATATGTATATATCTATATATATCTATATACATCTATATATATCTATATATATCTATATATATCTATATATGAATATATATGTATATATATATGTATATATCTATATATATCTATATACAACTATATATATCTATATATATCTATATCTATATATGAATATATATGTATATATATGTATATCTATATATATCTATATCTATATCTATATATATACACACATATATATGCATAAACATATACATATACATATATATATATAAACACATACACATATATGCATAAACATATACATACACATACATAATATGCATGTACATACACAGACATAATATGCATATACATACACATACATAATATGCATATACATATACATACATGTAAATAATATAGATGAACAACTAAATACAAAGGTGAATCAGCTAGTCATAGCACTGTCTAAAACCAAATCTAATTTCTCATCATCAAAAAGTCGTCGTCTCTCTCTTACCGGTAAGCAGAACTCCTCGAAAGCAGGTTTGACCAAGTTTGTATACTGGTTCAAAACGTGTTCCAGATTCCTTCCACGTTCACGAGTGTCGCGCATGACTGGAAAGACCAAGATGCATGTTAATGTGCATGGAATGAAGGATACCCTATAGAGACTGTGTGTAATAATGTTATAAAAAAGTGGATATTATTTTTTTTCTATACACAAAATTATATAATTAAAGTTAACATTACCGTGATGAGGAAAAAGTATAACATGAATAATTAGTATAATATCATAATATTATATCCTTCAAAACAAATATATAAATAAAGAAGCATTTTTGAAATAAATATATAATTCTTACAAATAAAAAAATGGCATTATGGAATTATTCATTCCCATTCATACCTTCTCTACATTTACCACATTTAATCTAGCATAAAAATGTCATGTATACTATCATCATTTAGTCTAGATGACAAATTGTCTAGAAAATATACAAGACTATATATCATACCTTAACATTATACAACACAATGTATTACTTTTGGTTATTTCCCTCAAAGACAATCATCAATTTTTGTATAACAAGCCTATAAATTACATAAAACAACTCTTCTTCCCTTATTTTATCACCAAACAACTTTCCTCATCATTAAAATGCTATGACAATTGATCTCTACTTACCTGTCAACTGTTTTTATTTCAATTTTCTTACTGTGATATGAAGTACTTTCATTATTGTATATTGACGAGCTATTTTTAATTCCTTTGTAGCTTTTTAATGTTTGCTTGTTTTGCTTTTTGTAAATGAATGCTTATAACTCTTCTTTGTAACTTTCTAATTTTTGAGAAAAAAAACTTCTTTTTCCCTCACTCTTCATACATTCTTTGTGTATGAATTTAATTTCATTAAATATGCAAATGAAATATTGGAAATACTAAAAAAACTAATTCCAATTTACTTAACTATAGTGGCTTTCTTGTGCATTTTGTAGATGATAAATAATGTCGATATAATTGCAGATAAACCATCTATATAAAAGATTTCAAAAGTACTTTTCTGCATGTGGGGTCCCTTGCTATGATGAGAAGATAAGCAATTAATACCTAACAACCAAGCAAAGTATATACAAGTATTATAAGATTCCAAACCTATTTTCAGACCTTTTAATTTCTTAGTACTATGAATAAGTTAACCTAGAACATATACTTCTAATTTTTGAATCAAGATCTAGCTTTGTTTAATTGATCCTTGATGCATGACCATCAAAGCAAGAAATGAAGTTAGAATGATCTTGTAACTGACCTTGGTAAAATTAGCCAAAATAATATGGGCAACCCTATATGGTCACATTTATAGATAGATTACATCCCGTGGGTGGAAAGAACAAAATGGAATTTGTGCACCCGTTACTAGATAAGAACCCATTAATATGAAGTAAACAAGCAAAAAAGTAATCAAACAAGGGAAAAAATAAATAAACAAATAAATAAAAAAGATAGAAAGCAAGTAAATGGCAGACTAAGAATAAGCCGTGAGAGACAAAAAATGGAAAAGGGAAAAAAAAGAAAAAAAAGAAAAAGGGCACGGGCATCAAACAGCAATTAATGGAATAAGACAAACAAAAGAAAAAGACAGAATAAAAAGAGAAAAAAAAAAAAGAAACATAACAAAAGAAGAGAAAGACAGGAAAGAAAGAGAGGAGGAGGAAGAGATAAAAAAAATATATACACCAGAATAAGAATAAGCCATGGCAAACCCCATGCTACAACAATCTAAGAACCCCGTTGCTTACCTCTTCTGGCCAATCTAGTGTCGGCATCAGAATCAACAAAGAGCTTCATGTGAAAGAGTTCTCGCATCTCTGGCTGGTAGAACATCAATATGCCCTCAAACAGCACCACATCAGCTGGGTAAATTGTGGTGGTGGTATCTAACCTATGTGTAGATAGCAAAAGGGACTGCATGAGTACGAAGATTTTTTTTTTTTTTTTTTTTTGTAATTGAAATTCTAGGTTTGTACATCACCAACTCTCCATCCTTGGTTATAAATTATCAATCACCATGCCACATCATCCATGGGCCACATGGTAGTAATTTATAAATTCTGTTTTCCTAATCCTAAACCTTCTATCTCTCTCTAAAATATCATATACTATCACTAAAAAGAGGCACAGGTAAGCTGGTAATTTTATCCAGAATCCAAGGAGTTGATAGAAAATCAGTGATGCACATTTTTAGTGTAAGAAAGACGGAAAGAAAGCGTGTGAAAGGCACAGACTCGAATGTACATAAGAAAAAAAAAAACCTCTAACAAGAAATACTTAATCCAGTCTTTCATAATGTTTTAGTATCATCTTCATGTCATACATTAAGCATGATAACTGAAAAAATATTTACCCTTCCGTGGCAGGCAAGTTTCATGGGTTGGGGTCACTTTTAAAATGCCAAATGGTAATTCGTATCATAGTGCAATTATGCCGAGTACAGACTTGTATCATAGAATAAATCTCAAAAATATTGGAAAATACACACATCTCAAGATGCCCACCCCAGGTTGTGTATCTTAAGATGTGGCCTGTCACAGAAGGGTTAAGTTAATCATGAAAGTAATTCAAGACTAATTTACCTTGAGTTTGAAACGTAATCGTAATTTGGAATTTTACAGATTTTGCCATCCAGAATTTGTCGGAGTGTCTTCAAAACAAGCTCGGTGTCGAAGGCATCTGGATGGTCAAAATTAAAAAGACCCTGGAAAAGGCAGAAAAACAAGAAGTGAAATAAAAGATGTGTAGGTAAACGTTCACTGTCCTATCAATTAGGAAATGGCAATTTAGAGTATCTATAACTTATTATAATGCCTAAAGAAGAAAAACATCAGATTGCAATAAAATGAAATATTCAGATTACTAAATGTTTTAAGTAATAATTACATAAAGTGATGAATCATTTGTACTTTCTTTCTTCCTATACGGTATATTTCAGTAATCTCTTTCCCTAAATCTCTCTTTCACCCTTTCCCCTCTCTCTTCCTCTTTCTCATCCTTTCCCCTCTTCCCTCTCTCTTTCACCCTTTCCCTATCTCTCTCTTTTACCCATTCCCTCTCTCTTTTTCACCCATTCCCTCTCCCTCTTTCACTCTTTCCCCTCTCTCCCTTTCCCCCTCCCTCTTCTTCTTCTCTTTCTCTCTCCTTTCTCCCCCTCTCTCTTTTTGTCTCCCTCTCCCTACCCCCCCCCCCATTTTCTGTCTCTCTCTCTCTCTCTCTCTCTCTCTCTCTCTCTCTCTCTCTCTCTCTCTCTCTCTCTCTCTCTCTCTCTCTCTCTCTCTCTTTCTCTCTCCATTACCTAATTGCATTCTGCACATCTACCATTTTAACTTCATGCTTGCATGTCTTTTATCTATAATGAAATATATGAATGAGAAAACATTCCAGCATGTTATACACTTGTAGAAAATCCCACTATACACTGAATTGACCTTTATTGAATATTTTGTGTTTTTCTACTAAAATGCACATACTCACTCATTCACACACACTCACTCACTCACTCACTCACTCACACCCACCCACTCACTCACACTCACTCACTCATACACACTCATTCATACCCACTCACTCACTCACTCACTCACTCACTCACTCACACACTCTCTCACTCACTCACTCACTCACTCTCTCACTCTCTCACTCATACACACTCACTCACTCATACACACTCACTCACTCATACACACTCACTCACTCATACACACTCACTCACTCATACACACTCACTCACTCATACACACTCACTCACTCATACACACTCACTCACACATATATGCAAAAACACATACACATACACATAGGCATACATACAGACATAGACACATAAATGCATTCACAATTACATTTCATCCTTATAAATTCAAATTAAATACAATGAGAGTTTATGTAGATATGTATAATGTAGAAATAGTATAAATGAGAATTGAATGATTGAGCATGTCAGATTAAAATGGGACTAACATATCCTGCATTATGGCATTATATTTTTCTCATTCATAGCATGTTCTAAGAACATGTTTGATTTATGAATCTTTTTAACCCGTAGCGGACTGGCGTCATGAAACAGACAACAGCTCCGATTAGGCCTAAAATCTTCTTAGGAGCCCTGTCAGCATTGGATTAAATATATTTTTTAGTGTTATAAATCTTTCTATATCTTTCTATTTAGTTTTATAAGTAAATGAAGATAATCTGTTCCAAAAAATTAAAACAAAGACATGGAACATCAGGTCTTCAAAATAAAAAATCATATTTCATTACCTTGCACTTACCTTTCCACCCAGAGGCATTTCAAAGTAAAAAAATAAAAAAAGTACACCCAAGTAAATGTTGATTTACAAGGTTAAAGAGTATGATTTGACTCCAAGTGAAATGTCATACCATTAACATAAATAATGCAGTAAAATTGTCTACAAGCTGAAAAAAAGGTGAAAAATTCCTAACAAATTAAACTATCATAAAATTTTCCTTTCCTTAAAATAAAAGCTCCCATTTATCATGTGAGATTTTTCGTCTCCAAAATAGGCAGACTGCCAACTATATGAGGAACTATAATTATTTACCTTGCATAGATATACTACATAGATATAAATATAATTACATATTAATTGAGAAATAAGATATGTATACATCTAAATCTTGAAATACTACTGTAACTAATGAAGAATTAAAAAATATATATATTTACATATATATAAAAAAAATGGGAAAAAAAATGGTGACAACGCTAACCTTAAGGGCCTTAGTAGATTCTTCTGGGGTTAGGGGTCGATAGAAAGCGTCCTGAGATATGCAAACAACGCGGCGCTGGGAATGTTCAATGTCATCTTGGCCCAACTTCTCCATGATCTTCTTACATACTGTCGACTGAAAAGAAGGAATAAAAACCGATATTAGCGAGATATGCAGGGCATTTCCTGGGATGCAGGAGTTGAATGTCTCTCAGCATCACTTTCGTCTGAATAATCTCTGGAATTTAAATATCGTGCATTGTAGAATTATTAGTTTCTTTTCGTATCTTCTCTACATTTCGTCACGGCGAAATCTGATTATCACACTCTGTTACCGAAACATCACAGGCACACCAACCAATATTAAAGGAAATGAACAATATGTTGGAACAAAAGCCAGTTCCTTTGACTGTTCAGACTCTGCATTTTTGAGTACTTTCTGTTGTTCAGGAGCAGGTTTTATTGTTATCTACAATGTTTTTAGATCATCTATCCCCTCAAAGATAGGTCTGAGGTAACTAATATTAACAAATGAAAACTTAATTATGTCAGTAAAGAGATTAAGTAAATGGTCTGGAAAATTATGATGACTAATTTTTGTATTACAACAAAATGCTAAAACTTTCACATCTATAAACCTTTGTCAGTCCTATGGTGAAAAGTAAATGTTTTGAAAAAAGAAGAAAAAAAAAAGCCCTAATTTAAATATGAAAAAAATAAAACCTTCAAATTCAGAATACTCTGTTGGAGTGCCAATTTGATTTCATGAGAAATAAACCAACATAAATGGCTATTGTCTCTCATAACACATATGGTCACTCACTACAACCTCATGATGTTGCCACCAATGTCACAACCAGATGGTTTCATTCACAAGTCTCAAACAGAAATAAATTTGCCTCCAGTGACTCCTACTCTAACTATGTCACTTCTTCTTACTGTGGGACGCCAACTTTAGTGCTCTTTTGATAACTAATTTCAGACTTTGTGACAGTTTGAAACCCTACTAAGATCTCTGAATAGTGAGGGATCAGCCAGGATTAGTGATCAGGTGCCAATATTTCATATTTTCTCAAAGAAATTTAATCTAGAATCTTTATAAAAATATAAAATCAGTACTAATTTGGTTGGGTGTGCACTTGCCGACCAGCATTTGTCGCAAGCTGAGGTTTCAAAGGAAATGATCCAATATTTGTGAACATTGTTATGACCGTGTCCAAGGTAGTCTAGCCCTCAGCACACAACCGTGGCCTATAATATGTTTTTTCTAATATATATATATGGTAATGTCATGAGATCTGGGACTTGAGTCAAAGTACGATTGACAGAGTTACATTGGAAGTTTTTCCAGATGACTTACATATGAAGAATATTGTTCAAATGATTATATAATTAAATTTTAGTTATATTTCATAGTATGTTATCAGCACCTGAGTAGCTGAAACAAAAACTGATTTCTATTTCAATATTCTGAATAACTCAATGTTTCTTAACCATAAACAGGTATATTTTTGTCAAGATTGGAACTTACATTTACAATAAGTATAGATTATCTTTTTAGATAGAGAACCTTTTTCAGCTTGCCTCCACAATTTGCATAATGATATCTCAATTGCTTATCATCACCACATTTCAAGTCATATCAACCTCAGTCCTCTCCCAGCAATGTCACAATATGAAATGTACATCTGATTTACCTCTCCAGGGTCTTGTATTCACTGACATGACATGTCTGGAGGAACTAGAAAATAATGTTAGCCACAGAGACCCCGTCACTCAAAGGTTAGCCAGTTTTCAAATGTCATCTGGTCTTCCAGTTTGATCTCATCATGATTACCAATGGATGGACATTGCTTCAGTGGATACAACTCTCAGAGCAATGTTCAATGTTCATTGTTCAATGTTCTTCCGAACTATCACGTCTTTTCTGTACGACTTTCACATCATCCACAGTTATATGTGGTATTTTAATGATCACATAAAAAAGACAGCATGACATTTGACAAGCAATAATACAAACAGCAATAATGACGGTCTGTTTTCAACCCTGGATACCATAATTCACCCAAGTAAATGCCGTTTCAAACCTCGGACCACAGCGGGGCGCAAACCCACTTTGCTTGTAGACCCTATTAGTCCCCAGGTTACCACTATACCACAGTGACTCTAACAGCAATGGCTAAATATTAATTTAACTACAATATTTTAGTTTTGCTTCCAGCTATCTCCATCTCATTTGCATTCCTTCAATCAGTAACTGTCAAGCATATGGAAAGATCAACTTGTCGTGGCCTTGGGCTGGTTTCTTATTCAACAAATAACTGCCTGGGGGGTTTTATGAGTTCAATTTTGCTAGAATATACCGGGCAGAGCTTTGTTTGCCTTTGCCAGAGCATGAGTCTTTTGCAGTTCTTATGGCAGACTTTGCTTGGTGATTCTAATCATTATTCTTAGTTTGCGTGGTTCTTTCCTGAACAATTACTGTCTAATCACTCTTTACTTTCTATTTCCTTCTTTACAACTGTAAAAAAAAAAAAAAAAAAAAAAAATTGAAAAGATCTAGAGTTCTTTGTAAATACACAAAAACAAAACAGAAGACCAAGCGGATAACCAATTATAAACAAATTAATTCATTCTTTCCTTTGATGTCCATGGCAATAGATATTTCCAAACACAAACTTAAACACGTGCAAACACACACAGGCACATAAAAAAAAAAAAAAAATTCACTGAAATTTGACCCACAGCAGATAGGCATCAATATATAGATGACAATTAGTGTGAAAGTGTATTTGACACAGAATTTCTTTTTGCAATATTTCCCTAGTATTACATAAATCGATTTAGTATAAAACTACAAACATAGCGGCCACATAGCGTACAACTTAATGCTAATCCTCGGGTGAAAAGAACCGATAATGCAGGACGTGCAACTAGAATGTGGAGAGAAAGGTGACCACACCAAATGGAGCATCTGCTATGCGTCCCTATCTCAGTATGGCTGCTATGTGCTGCAACAATTGCAACTGAGACCACAGGGCAAGATATCTTTCTCTCATCATCATTTTTTAATCAGTTCATGGCAGAATTTTTTTTTTTTTTTTTTTTTTCTCTTAAAGCTGTAATAGCTCTATCATACTAGCTAAAAAAAAACATAATAACTGATATGAATTCTATAGTTTAATTTCATTTTATTACATAAGATATGTAAAAAAATAAATAAATAAATAAAAAAAAATAGATAAAGGACATGAAAAAAAAAATATATATATATATATATATACAGCTCTTGAATTACATGTAAATAAAAGCAAACAAAAAATCTGCGACATGTTGCAGGCCACTCTCCATCCGATACAAAAACCCATCCCGAGTGCCATGCAGTTGGCACTTGCGCCAGTCCAGGTGCCAAGCCAGCTAATCCATACCCAATCATTGACAGTCAAATAAGATAACCATTGTGACTCAAGCATTCATGGTGCCATAGGCCTAAAAATTCCATATGTTCTGGCAGTAAAGAGCTTGAACTTATATGCCAATAAATGCACCAAGAAGGTCTAAAAAAAAAGCCCCAACCAGCTAGACTTTGAGGAGCAGGTCTGTCTGTTGGCTTTTCTGGAGCGCCAAGCTTGGGTGCACGAGGCATGGTGACCCAGGTGTCTTGTCTCATTAATTTTTAACACTTCCTGCCATGCCTAGGAGAGTCTATAATTCCTCTTCACTCATGACACCTCGTTGACAAAAAATCACCTTATTCTCTCTCCTTATTCCTCTCCATCGCCATCCTTTAACAGACAGGAATTAATATATCCTCCAAATCAACAGACTTTGCAAGACCCTGTATAGGAATAGTTAAAAAATACTCTAATTCTCTTTCTTCTTTCGCCTCTTGCCTCTCATCTGTCATGTCCCTTCATC
>BOPN01004429.1:76722-84222 GCA_017312705.2 Penaeus japonicus | reverse complement strand
TTGCTTCACTAACGTTTTGGCGCGAAATTTCTCGTTTTACCTGTCCTTTGAAAACAGTATCTGCAATGATTACATGACAGAAAAGGTGAATGATGATTTTTGAATTTTTTGTTTAACACTCGGTCTACCTCGTTGTTGTTTTCATATTCTCCAGTCATTCGAACTTTTATCTAACCTTTCTTAATCTACTTTTCAAAGTTTTAGATAAAAATAACTATACTGATTCTACGATTTTTATTTTCTCTCTCTCTCTCTCTCTCTCTCTTTATATATATATATATATATATATATATACATATATATATATATATATATACATATATATATATATATATATATAAATATATATATATATATATATATACATACTGCCATCTCCCCTCTCTCTCTCTCACTATTTCTATTGAAAACAAATATCGTCAAAGAAACAAAGAACTACTGAAATAAAATAGTTAAATTTTGCACTTTCAAACTTATTCTCTTTATAAAATCGTTCTAAAAATTATCTTAGTCTCAAAGAGGAAATAAATATAAATATATATATATATATATATATATATATATATATATATATATATATTAATTTATTTAAGTCTACATAGGTTAGTTCTGTACAACCAGTGCATTTATAATGGGAAGTCATATACATATATATATATATATATATATCTATATATATATATATCTATATATCTATATATATATATCTATGTGTGTATGAGAGTGAGCGAATGCCACGAATGAATCTGATCTACCCACATAAAGGGATTTAATTAATCTCAAAGGTTTGGAACGCCTTGCTGTACGGACTGGTGCCTGTGGTGTACGGAGGAGCCAATTACTCGGCTTACCTTCCACCCAACTCCTACATTGACGCCAATAATTTACAACCCAGGGATCTGGCCAGTCTTCTGAAAAGGTATGCTTTCTGTGAGAGGGAGAGAGGGAGAGAGAGGGAGAGAGGGTGAGGGTGAGGGTGAGGGTGAGGGTAAGGGAGGGGGAGAGGGTGACGGAGAGAGAGAGGATGAGGATGACGGAGAGAGAGAGGGTGAGGGTGAGGGTGAAGGTAAGGGAGAGGGTGACGGAGAGAGAGAGGGTGAGGGAGAGGGTGAAGGTAAGGGAGAGGGTGACGGAGATATAGAGGGTGAGGGTGAAGGTAAGGGAGAGGGTGACGGAGAGAGAGAGGGTGAGGGTGAGGGTAAGGGAGAGGGTGAGGGTGAAGGTAAGGGAGAGGGTGACGGAGAGAGAGAGGGAGAGGGAGAGGGTGAAGGTAAGGGAGAGGGTGACGGAGAGAGAGAGGGTGAGGGAGAGGGTGAAGGTAAGGGAGAGGGTGAGGGAGAGGGTGAGGGAGAGGGAGAGGGTGAGGGAGAGGGAGAGGGAGAGGGAGAGGGTGACGGAGAGAGAGAGGGTGAGGGTGAAGGTAAGGGAGAGGGTGACGGAGAGAGAGAGGGTGAGGGTGAAGGTAAGGGAGAGGGTGACGGAGAGAGAGAGGGTGAGGGTGAGGGAGAGGGTGACGGAGGGTGAGGTGAGGGAGAGGGGTGAAAGGTAAGGGAGGATGACGGAGAGAGAGAGAGGGTGAAGTGAAGGTAAGGGTGAGGGTGACGGAGAGAGAGATAGGGTGAGGGTGAAGGTAAGGGAGAGGGTGATGGAGAGAGAGAGGGTGAGGGTGAGGGTGACAGAGAGAGAGAGGGTGAGGGTAAGGGAGAGGGTGAATGTAAGGGAGAGGGTGATGGAGAGAGAGAGGGTGAGGGAGAGGGTGAAGGTAAGGGAGAGGGTGAGGGTGAAGGTAAGGGTGAGGGTGACAGAGAGAGAGATAGGGTGAGGGTGAAGGTAAGGGAGAGGGTGACGGAGAGAGAGAGGGTGAGGGTGAGGGAGAGGGTGACGGAGAGAGAGAGGGTGAGGGTGAGGGAGAGGGTGAAGGTAAGGGAGAGGGTGACGGAGAGAGAGAGGGTGAGGGTAAGGGAGAGGGTGACGGAGAGAGAGAGGGTGAGGGTGAGGGAGAGGGGGTGAGGGTAAGGGAGAGGGAGAGGGTGACGGAGAGAGAGAGGGTGAGAGTGACGGAGAGAGTGAGGGTGAGGGTGACGGAGAGAGAGAGGGTGAGGGAGAGGGTGAAGGTAAGGGAGAGGGTGAGGGTGAGGATAAGGGAGGGGGAGAAGGTGACGGAGAGAGAGAGGGTGAGGGAGAGGGTGAATGTAAGGGAGAGGGTAACGGAGAGGGAGAGGGAGAGGGTGACGGAGAGAGAGAGGGTGTGGGAGAGGGTGAAGGTAAGGGTGAGGGTGACGGAGAAAGAGATAGGGTGAGGGTGAGGGTGAAGATAAGGGAGAGGGTGACAGAGAGAGAGAGGGAGAGGGTGACGGAGAGAGAGAGAGGGTGAGGGTGAGGGTAAGGGAGAGGGTGACGGAGAGAGAGAGGGAGAGGGAGAGAGTGAAGGTAAGGGAGAGGGTGAAGGTAAGGGAGAGGGTGACGGAGAGAGAGAGGGTGAGGGTAAGGGTGAGGGTGACAGAGAGAGAGATAGGGAGAGGGTGAAGGTAAGGAAGAGGGTGACGGAGAGAGAGGGTGAGGGTAAGGGAGAGGGTGAAGGTAAGGGAGAGGGTGACAGAGAGAGAGATAGGGAGAGGGTGAAGGTAAGGGAGAGGGTGACGGAGAGAGAGAGGGTGAGGGTAAGGGTGAGGGTGACAGAGAGAGAGATAGGGAGAGGGTGAAGGTAAGGGAGAGGATGACGGAGAGAGAGAGGGTGAGGGTGAGGGTGAAGGTAAGGGAGAGGGTGACGGAGAGAGAGAGGGAGAGGTGAGGGTGAGGGAGAGGGTGACGGAGAGAGAGAGAGAGAGGGTGAGGGTAAGGGAGAGGGTGACGGAGAGAGAGAGGGTGAGGGTAAGGGTGAGGGTGACAGAGAGAGAGAGAGGGAGAGGGTGAAGGTAAGGGAGAGGGTGACGGAGAGAGAGAGGGTGAGGGAGAGGGTGAAGGTAAGGGAGAGGGTGACGGAGAGAGAGAGGGTGAGGGTAAGGGAGGGGGAGAGGGTGACGGATAGAGAGAGGGTGAGGGTGAGGGAGAGAGGGTGGGAGGGGGAGAGGGAGAGAGAGAGAGAGAGAGGGTGAGGGTGAGGGAGAGGGTGACGGAGAGAGAGAGGGTGAGGGTGAGGGAGAGAGGGTGAGGGTAAGGGAGGGGGAGAGGGTGACGGAGAGAGAGAGGGTGAGGGTGACGGAGAGAGAGAGGGTGAGGGTGACGGAGAGAGAGAGGGTGAGGGAGAGGGTGAATGTAAGGGAGAGGGTAACGGAGAGGGAGAGGGAGAGGGTGACGGAGAGAGGGTGAAGGTGAGGGTGAAGGTAAGGGAGAGGGTGACGGAGAGAGAGAGGGTGAGGGTGAGGGTGAGGGTAAGGGAGGGAGAGAGGGTGACGGAGAGAGAGAGGGTGAGGGAGAGGGTGACGGAGAGGGTGAGGGTGAAGGTGAAGGTGAGGGTGAAGGTAAGGGAGAGGGTGACGGAGAGAGAGAGAGAGAGAGAGGGTGAGGGTAAGGGAGAGGGTGACGGAGGGAGAGAGGGTGAGGGTAAGGGAGAGGGTGACGGAGAGAGAGAGGGTGAGGGTAAGGGAGAGGGTGTGGGTGAGGGAGAGGGTGAGGGTGAGGGAGAGGGTGAGGGTAAGGGAGAGGGTGAGGGAGAGGGTAAGGGATAGGCAGAGGGTGAGGGTGAAGGTAAGGGAGAGGGTGACAGAGAGAGAGAGAGAGAGAGGGTGAGGGTAAGGGAGAGGGTGACGGAGAGAGAGAGAGAGAGAGAGAGAGAGAGAGAGAGAGAGAGAGAGAGAGAGAGAGAGAGAGAGAGAGAGAGAGAGAGAGAGAGAGGGTGACGGAGAGAGAGATAGGATGAGGGTGAGGGAGAAGGTAAGGGTGGGAGATTCACTGACTGATTGATTACTAGGGAGAGAGGTGTGTATGTATTTGTGTGTTTGTGCGTGTGTGTGTGTGTGTGTGTGTGTGTGTGTGTGTGTGTGTGTGTGTGTGTGTGTGTGTGTGTGTGTGTGTGTGTGTGTGTGTGTGTGTGTGTGTGTGTGTGTGTGTGTGTGTGTGTGTAGAGAGAGAGAGAGAGAGAGAGAGAGAGAGAGAGAGAGAGAGAGAGAGAGAGAGAGAGAGAGAGAGAGAGAGAGAGAGAGAGAGAGAGAGAGAAAGGAGAGAGAGAGAGAAAGAGAGAGCAATATCCTGGATCACATAATGATCATATAAGTATTTGCCTCAATACACTAAATGATATAATGAATAAAAATAACTCTGCTTACACTGTTTTCACTATAACCTTTTGACCCCTCACTAATTTTTGCAGCATTGCAGCCACTCCTCGAGAGTACGCCCGCTACCACCTGTGGAGACTGCACTGGAAGGTGGTGCTAGGATGGCCGCACTGTGAACTCTGCTACAGGTTGCATAACGACCACAGCGTCACCAGCTATATGGAACCGCATGCCTGGTGGAATGCAGTCGGTCATTGCAGATCTCCTTTGCTGAACTTTAAGGGAACGATGCGGAAGGAGACGGACAAAGACTAGAGTAATACAAGTTCATTTCCATTTCCATATTACACAGACACACAGACACACACACACACACACACACAGAGTGACCTCTAGTGTTGTTACGCATTACCTTTGGACGACAGGCCATACAAGTATAGTAAATCATTAGAGCGAGGACAGAGCCCTGCCTCACTCGTGAATCCCAGGGTTGATCAAAGACATCTGAGTACAATCTCTTTATTAACTACAGCATATATCAGAAATCCTGCTCCTCTATTATCAGGTCCTTCATGTTTTCCAGTAACTCCTGTCGTACCGCACTGTTATTGAGAATCGAAGGTGGAATCTGAATGTCTTCACTGAACACTGTCTGTGAGAAGATAAAAAAGGGGTTTTAATTTGTGAGGGGGGGAGGGCAAGTGGGAGAGGGAGAGGGAGAGGGAGAGGGAGAGGGAGGAGAGGGAGAGGGAGAAGGAGAAAGAGAAGCAGAGGGAGGGGGAAAAAGAAAGGGAGAGGGAAAAGGAAAGGGAAAGGGAAAGGGAAAGGGAGAGGGAAAGGGAGGAGGAGGAGGAGGAGGAGGAGTAGGAGGAGTAGGAGGAGTAGGAGGAGTAGGAGAAGAAGGAGAGAGAGGGAGAGAGGGAGAGGGAGAAATAGAGACACAGAGAGACAGAGAAGGACAGAGAGAAAAAAATAAAAGAAAGAAAGAAAGAAAAAAAAAAGTAATCATATCTAACAACTGACTATTTCATTTTGATGTACCCAAGCTCTATGCCCTCAAGTCTTACCTCCTCATGACAAAGATCAAAGCTGTCAAGTTCCTCATCAGAGTCGCCCTCTTCTCGCAGCCTTTGAAGTAGTCCATCTCCTTCCAAGACTGGCTGTAACCACCTGTGGGACAAATAACTTGAGATGTTTAAGAGATATATGCCATAAAAATGTTATGTACTCTGTCAGATAGGATGAATGAGGTTATGAAAATGAATTGACTTTGCAAACAGATGTACAGTATCATTACAGCTAGATCTGAGATGACTAATATTCTCCCTCGACATAAACATCTTCTTTCTCATGACATTGCAGATATGTGGGGTGGAGGAAAACAAATAAAACAGAAAAAGGAGGAGAACAAGAAAAAAAAAAAAAAAATCAAAAAGAAAAAAAAGAAAAAAAATAATAAGACAAAGACTATTTTAGAAGTAAATTCTTTGATTTTCAAGGGACACATAATATTAGTAAAATCAAAAGCATTCTGTGAAATGTGAAGAAACCAACTTTTCTCAACAAATACCTTTCGTCCTGGAAGAGATGAGACAGAGGCACGACCAGGTGGTCTGATATGACCCGATGTTCTTCAAGCTTGTAGGTACTATCAAAAATGTGACTGCAAACATAGCATTCATTCTTTGCAGTCTGTTGAGATGTCATATGCATAAGAGAAAGCTTGAATTGACCAAATCGGTAATGAAAATTAGCTTATAATACAAACCTTAAATCCTATAATAATATAATGATCATAAATATACACAGGTTCATTAAACTCTTCTATCATCACTGCATCTGACCTTCTTGAAAATAAGTTAATGGATTATTTCAATCAACATTATAGAATACATATCTCTTCAAAAGCAAAGCAACTAATTACCTTCCACCTCATAAAATTGATAAGTTTGACCTGGCTGTAGAAAGGCAAGCCCCTCATTACATCCACAAAGTCGAAGGAATGAAGCTCCTGCATGTGGCTGCAGATCTGCGTGTGAGATTCCTCCCCCGATACTGTGTAACGGCAGAAAAGACACATGGCGGGGATGTCTAATTCCGTCTCTTCGGTTCCTTTTATCTCTTCTCGCAGCTTGTCATCTTCGAGCACCGAGTTTTTGTACTCGTATAAGTCCTCAGGTATAATCTGATATTGTAGGGGGTGGGTTAAATTAATAGCAGAAAGTTTAGATTTCTTCTGTTAACATGAGTAGGTAACTGCAGGTATACATCTGTGAATTAATATGAAAATATAAAATCAAATATAATTATAATCAGAAAAGATTTTTCAAGGCACTGACTTGTAAACAATTCAAACTAGATGAATGCCTACTTTCAGATATTAGTATCCTAAAAAAAATGTCACAGGATAATAATATACAAAAAATAAGCAATATAGTAATGGAAAAAAATAGCTTCAAACAGGAGGAGAAAAAGAAGAAAAAAAGGGAAAAGAGGAAGAAAAAAACAAAAAACAAAAATAAAAATAAAAGAAGAAAACAAAGAAGAAGAAAAAAAAAAAACAAGAAGAAAAGGAAAAAAAAATGTAATCACATTCTTACCTTATCTTCATCCTCAATCTCACTATCCTCAAGATGGCACAGAAGGCCATCATTGTTCAGTACTGGTATGAGGAACCTGGGGAATAAATTACTTCATGAGGGACCGAAAACATCTCCTTGTGCATTGGTTACCTACATGACTTGATTCTTATTGTAACTCAGAGAGATATGACACCCTGAGAAAACGATTCATATTAATGGTGTGTACTGATAATTCATTGTTTGTTATTTTTTTAAATGTGTATATCATGAACGATGTATGTATCATCTACATCAATGCTTACTGCTGGTGTTCCCATTCTGAACTGTTAGGCAGAACACAGTGGTTAGCTTCAGCCATGTGTTCCTGGAAACTGTGCTGATTTGAGAAGGCAGCTGGACACATATAGCAGTGGTTATCTCTAACCTGCAGAAATAACTTTTAATGAACTGAGTTCATTGTGACAAATGGATAAAAAGTGGTATAAAAGAGACCGAATACTTTCACAACACAAGGTATACACAAGGTATATTCAGTCTCTTTTATACCACTTTTTATCCATAACTTTTAATGTTAGTCCATTCTTTTTTCTCTATTGTAATTTTGCAATCATAGCTATATCTACATGTACAGCAAGAGACTGTAGAAGAATTTCATGTTATAATTTTCTGAAGATAGCTTACTCATATTCAATACTTAACAC
>BOPN01004429.1:66722-69222 GCA_017312705.2 Penaeus japonicus | reverse complement strand
ACAGTAGGCTACTAGATCCATAAACAAAGCAGTCTACTTGAAGTAAGTTGTGTAGGAATAATCACTTTTAGTATTATTTCAGAGAATTGTATAGACACCCTCAATTGCAAGATGTAATAACAAAATGTTACTGAGCAGGTCTGCTGGAGTATAGAGAAGGCAATTAGATCTTTAGGTATTCCAATATATCAATAGTATCTTTTCCACTAACGAATTTGAGTAGGAGTTGATGGCGTGGTCTGATTTATATAAGAAATATAAAAAAGTAACCATATATTTGTGGTGCAATAATGACATCACTAATTCAAGACACTCAAATCTGTGACCTGAACGGTACCTCTCATCCTGCTTAATTGATCTCACAATACATTAACAAGACACTCAAATCTGTGACCTCTCATCCTGCTTAATTAACTGATCTGACAATATATTAACACAACATGTGAAGTAGTCCATTAGCTCTATTGGTATGTTGTTCTATTATTGAAATTCAATTGGAATTATTGATCCATTTTTTGTTCTCATAAGACTTAAAATATGGAAATATTTGATTACCACACTGCCAATTCTATTGTCAATTAGATGAGGCCATTTTCTAATGAAAGTGAAATGATATATTTGGTTATTAACAAATATACATTATTTAACCCATCCCCGACGGGGGAATTCTAGCCTTGAATGTCCAAATGCCGGGGCGTTCGAATTATTAGGCCTAAATCAATTGAATGGCTGGCACAATACTGTGCCGCCCGGCCACTGGGCTTTTGAATGCGCGGTACACATGCTGTACCACCCGTCCAGAGAGGGTTAACTTTGTTACTAGAACAATGTATAAATGTCTTTGATTAGTGAGCAGTATACTTGGAATGGTGTGTCATTTTTTTAGTGAGTGACAATAAAGATTATCAAACTTATAGATAATATAGCAGAATAAAAAAAGTTCTCTTTCTTTTCTTAAATTTTTCAAGTAGCAATTTTTTATTTAGCATGTTCATTGTGGAAATTGTAGGACTATTGATGTCAGCTGTAATTTCAATTTTATTTGCTTCTTTAATGTAATGGACCCATATTATCATGTTTCCTTTATCCAGGTAAAATAGTATGCAGTGTACTTATTGAATGGTTTTCATATATATATATATATATATATATATAGATAGATAGATAGATAGATAGATAGATAGATAGATAGATAGATAGATAGATAGATAGATAGATAGATATACACATATATCTGATTGTTGGCTTGCTGTACCTGCTAGCTGTACCCGCTTATTTTACAGTTATATTACTAGATTGTTATTTTTTCATTGAGTCAAAGATATACTTGAGAGGTTGATGGTGATTGATTGACTATATACAGTGTATCCTAATCACATCATTGTGTTTAAAAAAATTATCATCACCATCCTGTCAATGTATCATCAGTCATCACCAGCTTATCAAATGCATCATCTTTACCCAAAATTAGTGTTTTTAATTAATCTATATAATTCATGGCATTCATACAATGTGTTGTGTAGTTTGTGTGTGGTGCAGTTCCTACATACTTTAGAGTTTTAGATGTGCTTTTCCAGTATATAATTATCCGTCACAGGATCATTCTTTTACTTTAATAATTTAGGTCTTGATTTACACCACAATTATTTGGATATACTACATTCCCTCCCCTGTTATTAACCCATTAAAGACGGGACTATTTTGGCTCTAAATGGTCAAAATGCCGGGATATTACTAACGCATAAGCCTAATGCCTCAAGATTCTTGGCCGCACTAGCTGCGGCCGAGTGCTGTACGGCTGATCACCCGGTGCGCCAGCCTTGACTAAATATCTCGTCCCCGGCATCTGACCCAAAAACCAACTAGACATGATATCTTGTCACCTGTCGTTAATGGGTTAAGACTATTGTATACATGAAGATTGTGTGCTGGATACAATAATACACTATACTATGATATCAGGAGAAATTATAGCAACAGTTTAATGCAGATAAGTTGCCTAGCTCTTCATGTGTTGCAATATTTTTTTTTATACTTAATTATAATTAAAATATAATGCTAATGCTTTATTGTGATATGTTTGTTTCCTTGTGCTTTTGCAAAGATTAATTTCAATGCATGCTACTTAGTTCATAGTATTTATTTATATTTATGGAAAGATTGCCAGAGTGTATGCTGGTATTTTGTATTGACAACCAGATCTGCAAAAAATGTCTTAAAAATGTTGACACTTAAAATTACTTATATATTTGATCCTATTGTATTTCTGCATATGCACGCCAAATAATTTTTGGCATTTATTTCATCAGGGTAAGGGATAGCAGGGGAAAAAATAAATTTAATGGCTAGATGGTCTTCAATACATATTCATTTTAGTCTGTAATCAACTGGGTTGGATTACTTTCATACTGCATTTTTCCTTTCGTTGAATTTGAAATCTATTTATTCCTGCAGTTGTGTAATAAGAGTATTACACAAAATACTAATTAGTATCTCTTTG
>BOPN01004429.1:52500-66622 GCA_017312705.2 Penaeus japonicus | reverse complement strand
TTAAAGAATGGATATGTATTGTGCATGCTGTACAAGTCTTCATCTTCAAGAAAAATACAGGCATTCAGTCTGTTTCCAGATTCTTTGACTATGAACCATTATGAAACTGTATGAAAAAGTCAGCCTAAACCCTCATTTTATGATGGATTTATGGAAAATTAACCCAATGACGACGGTGCGTCACACCCGTGTGACACAGCCAAAAACTCCCGTTCCGGGGCGTCATCCTATTGTGACGATTTCATTGCAATATTGCAATCGCCCGGCATATGGGACTTCGCGTAGAAAGTGCACCCGTCGGGAAAGGGTTAATGTTTGAGCTAGTCTGAGCTACCCGGAGGGCTGAGAAAACCCTTCCCCCGTCCCTCTAATTATTGGCCGGTGTTGCTAGTGTCGTTGACCGCCCGCCCTGACGACCAGTTCGGTCGTTAGGCACCCCGTCTGCAATGGGTTAATATAATGGCTGTTCCTTGTATTAGCGTCCTTCACTCATATCCTAATTCTCATGCTGCAATACAAAAGAGAAACATTATGGGGAAAAGTAGTGAAAATGTAAAAGTTTTGGAGAAGAGAAAAAAGAATAAGGGGAAAGAAAAGAATATAAACATTATATAGGGGAGAGGAGGGTGGGAGAACATGATTGAGAGAGAGAGAGAGAGACGAGGATTGCTATATGGCAATTGTTCCTGTATTTAAATAGTCCTTATATATATATATATATATATATATATATATATATATATATATATATATATATATATGTACATACATATACATACATATATATACATATATATATACATATATATACATATATATATATATATACATATACATATACATATATATACATATACATATACATATACATATATATATATATTATATATATGTGTGTGTGTGTGCGTGTGCGTGTGCGTGTGCGTGTGCGTGTGCGTGCGTGTGTGCGTGTGTATGTGTGAATTCCATTTTTCTTATATTCTAAAACAACTCACCCGCAATCTCTTTGTACATGCCTTCTCTTCACGTAATTCTTCTCTGAGGCGCTCAATGGTTCTTAATAAAGATGAAATATACATGAGTGGTATTAGATATCAGCCAAAAATTTTCATTAAAAAAAAATTATATGTCACTTTGAAAACTAAAATCAATCATATAATACAAATATCATCTTACACTTACACCAAAAATTTAATTATTTAATTTCATTATACTTACTCACAAGCAGCGTCTAACGCTTTCTCCAAATAATTAATCCAATCACTTGCATTAATAATATTGAACTGGGCCATATGTCTGAAGCAGAAGAAAGGTATGAATGTCCCATCTGTCGCATTCAACTTTGTTCAATAATCTACAGGTTAAGTTATGGTCCCCTGGCAATCCAGTAGTCAATAGTATAACCTTTTTCATGACACAAAAACAATGAAAGTATTTCTGAATGACACTTATATAGGTAGCAGGTACAAATATTATCAATATAGTCAATTTCATTCAAATGCATATTCATACACACTGTATCTACTAGCATATAAGATGCACCTTCCTGTGTGACACATCAATTTTAATAGAACATTTTTAAAATAAAAAGATCATTTCATGATAAATGTAAAAAAAAGTATCTTAATAATTTTCTATTAATCATCTAAATTTAATAATTTTCTCTACTGTATATTCTTATACAATTCCCTGAAGTCTAACCTATTCAGACAATGGAATCATAAACATTTCATTTAACCCATTAGCAGCAGATGGCATGATTTGCTGCAAAGCAGAGTCCGTTGTAGACGCGGATGTCACCGTGCCAGACAATCTAAACCAGCCATCCTACTACATAAATATTTTATTAAAATTGTAACCAATAGGTTAAAGGCAATAATGATAATAATGACAATATTTAGAAAAGAAGAAGAAAAAATCTGTAAATTCTAAATACTGAAACTAAGAAAACATCTACAGTCTACTTCTGGAATCACATAAAACAAATACCACTACTAGATTTATTACATTACAAGCAACTTGAAGTAAACTGTGTTAATAATATCCGTAAGTTAGGTGCTTTATTTCTTTTGTGTATGAAGATGGAATAAGATTTTAAAATGCCTATCTGCTATCTGATATTTTGTTATGATGCTTTTGGGCACTACTGCAAAATGGTGACTGGTGATTTGAAATTTGCATTGGCTGTCTCTGGATCTTTTCTCATTTTATGGGTAACTGCTAAGATAAATAATATTCAAAATGTGTCACTATCTTCAATAGGGTTTATGTGCTTGAAAGAAAAGTATGCTATAAGCATACCTACTATCATCCTGGAAATTCAATGGAGGGGGTAAACAGGTGAGGTCAGGAAGGTTTACTGATTCCTTAGTGACTAAGGACTAAAGTGAGACCATCTACTTGAGAAAAAAAAGGTTTCTCTCCAAATACATGTTGATGGAGTTTCAGTATGAAGTAAACAAAATAATTCTTTGAGATCTACGTCCTCTTTCATTCTTCAAAATTAATAAAACATTCTGTGGGGTTATTGGTATACATTAATACTATAACAGTATAAAAATTGACAAAATTTTGCTTTTACTTTGAAAGGAATTTTGGATTAAAGCTATGGTAAAAGTGTTTTGTAACTAAATAGTTAAATCTAACTACACCCGTTACTCAACCTTAAAATGACCCCTGTTACTACCGTTATTTGTTTAAATCTTTTACCTGGCCTTATATAAAGGTACTTCTTCCTTTTTCAGCTTCGAGACACATTGCTGGAAATAAAAAAAACAAGTATTACAGTAAACATACATTTACATTTGGAAGCTCATGAGTGCACTTATATTCAAACAGCCTCATTCCTTCAGCTTATTCTTTTACTTCTAAAAATGGTAATGCTATAGCTAATTCTTTTGCTAACAATTGTTGTTTTTTTCAGTGTATGCCATCACCCAAAAGAGGCAGAAAGGAAAACATAAATATGCTGGACAATACCAAAAAAAGAAGTGGATTAAGGTTAACTTGTTGCACTGTCACCAACCACTAAATTGAGACTCGCGCATTAGACACTGAGGTGTAAACAGTGCTCGGAAAATCATAAGAAAAAGTAGACTCAAGCCGTACAAATGGCAACAAACATTACAGACTCAGGAGAGGATCCTGAAAAAGATGAAGATATGGACCAAGAATTACTAAATCACAGAAGAAGAAAAAACAGATTAGAAAACGGTGAAAATCCAATTTCAAAACAACCGCGTTTCGATTACTCAAAATTCCCGCCACTTGACCAAGCCGGAAGAAAAACAACAGATCACCAACAACAAGCAGCAAGGGAACCTTTGGACATTGAAACGCAAGTATCTAATAATGAGAATGTAATATTAATTCAAATGAACAATGAACTAACAACCTCAAACTTTAATAATCCCATTAAACTTACTGAAGCAATAAACCAATCAGTATTCCACAAATACATCATTGAAAACTCATTGAGAGTACTAGGGATTGGGAAAGCAATAAGGTTTGAGGTTAATGACATAACAAAATTTCAACCTCTTGATGCAATAAAAACCTTGGGAAATTGGAGGATTAACTGTAAACAACCATCCTCATGTGTAAATTCTGGTTGTAAATATGGAACAATATTCCCTGTGGATACAGATATAGATCTGCAAGAGATAAAGAAAAAAATTAAAACATTATGGGGACAGGACTCAAAAATTACAGAAATAATCAGAATAAACAAAAGAAAACAAGACAAAAATAGTGAAACAAAATGGATCCCCTCAAAATCTTGAAGAATAACTTTTTAAGGGATTCTACCTCAAAAAGTAATCATAGGACATACTTCATATTCTGTTCAGCAGTACATCTTCCCAATTCCCAAATGTTTCAAATGCTTAAGGTATGGACACGGCATACTAACATGTAAAAATAGGACCAGATGTAGTAAGTGTAGCCAATATGACCACAATTTCAAAGAATGTATAAATAACCCTTACTGTTTCTTTTGTGATGAACAACACATTCCAGCACATTTAACATGTAAAGCACACATACAAGCACAAGAAATAAACAAAAAAAACACAACACCCAATAACTACGAAGTTAAAAAACTTCTACAACAGTTAAATCCCATCTCACAAAATAAAAAAGTGAAGCCTAACAATACAACATCAAACAACATACAGACTACCCAACCACAAAATACATTAGGAGACACACATAACATAAACAAGAAAACTACTAACAACTCACAACCAACACAACAAACCATAAAACCAACATACGCTCAAACATTATCACTAGAACAAGGCATCAACCCAGGACAAATAACCCCAAAAATGACAAAAAGAAAAAAGAAAATATGAAGAACAAATCAGATAATTATGAAGATTTAATTAGCCCAGCTAAACAAACCCCAATCAAACATAAACAGACAATTAGCCAGAGTCAGAATTTAGTAAATAAAAACCTGGATCAATCCCCAATTACATGGACTTTACCAACTCCATTATTGAGTGGAAAATCACAAAAAACAGCCATAGACAGTAGTGACAAAGAATTTTCATGGATTACCTTCATAAAAGAAATAACAAAAGTCTTTTCAAACATTATGAACAGATGTAATGCCAAAACATCAATAATAACAACCATTACAGAAACTATATCAGAAATAACCCCACTTATCAAGGACTTATTAGAATATTTAAATGGATAATATAATTTTGTGGAATCCAAGATCAATATTAAACAAAAAAACAGAAATAAATTACTTGATATATAAAGAAAACCCAATACTAATCGCATTATGCGAAACATGGTTGAAAGAAAAAGATAACTTAAAAATCCAAAACTATGACATAATAAGAAAGGATAGACAAGATAAAACAGGAGGAGGGTTAGCTTTTTGTATAAACAAAAATATACAGTACAAAAATATTAACTTAAGAGACAGACTCAAAAACAAAATTGAAACACTTGGAATAAAAATCCCATATAATAACAAATGGTTGAATATTCTCTTAATATATAATCCTTGCAACAATATATCAAAACAAGACATAGAATATTATTCAAATCAACTAGATGATCCAAAACTAATAATGGGAGATTTTAATGCCCATCATCCTCTCTGGAACAAAAACCAAAATACAAAAATAACTAACAAATCGGGGCAAAACCTATTTGAATTTTTAATTTACAATAACCTAATCCTTTTAACTCCCCCAGGACAAATTACCAGAATTGATCCGAATTCAAACAAAGAATCAACCTTAGACCTAATCATAGGTTCCCCTAATCTCAGTCACCTTTCCATAATTCCTGGAATTAATCAAGGAAGCGACCACCTCCCAATAATCATAAAAGATTAAATCCAACAAAAGCAATCATTTAAGAGAGAAAAGAAATGGAACTTTACAACAGAAGGATGGTTAAAATACATAGAGGCACTCAAAAATCTAGATATAGAAAATACTAAATCAATAACAGATATAACAAATAAATTTAAAATAATTTTGACAATAGTAATTATAACAAAAAAAACAACAAACCTTGGTGGAATGAGACCTGCCATAATATCATAAAAGAAAGAAATAAAGCTTTCAACAGATGGAGAAAAAAAACCAATATAGAAAACCAAATTCATTACAAAAGATTGTTTGCTAGAAGCAAACAAATCTTAGAAGAAGAAAAAAGAAAAGCATGGGAAAAATTTTGTAATGAACTAGATTTCAAAACTCCTCCCAAAAAAATATGGAATTTCATAAAGAAATTATCAGGTAAAAATTCCACTACTGAATACCCAATAATATATAATAACCAACCCATCACAAAAACAGATAATCAATTAAATCTGTTCAAACAAGAATTCAAAAAGATAACAAGTAAAGTCCCCAAAAAAATATTTGAAAAGAAAGATTCAAACAAATTTTTCAAATCACCTGATACAGAAGGGTTAAGAAAATTATTCACATTAAATGAATAAAAAAATGCAATAAAAAATTCCAAAAATGGTAAAGCATATGGACCAGATGAAATCCCCTATGAGTTTTATAAAAGAGCCTCAGACAATATTTTAGAACAAATATTAAAAAACATGAATAAACTCTGGTCCAAAGGAGAATACCCCGAAGAACTAAAAAATGTCTTAGTTAATCCAATAATAAAACCGGGAAAAAATCCAGCAGAAATTTCTTCTTATAGATTTATTAGCAGAATTTCCACAATAGGTAAACTACTAGAAAACATGATTACATATAGAATAACCTGGTGGCTAGAAACCAATGATAAACTAGACAAAGACCAAACAGGTTTTAGACCAGGAAAATCAACTATTGATGCATTACAAATCATAAATCTAATAATAACAAAAGCACTAAAAGAAAAGAAATTTATTCTAGTAGCTTGCCTAGTCTTAGAGAAAGCTTTTGACTCAGCAAATCATGAAGCAATAATAAAAAAAGCAGCGAAAATAGGAATAATAGGTAATCCTTTAAAATGGATAAATAATTTTCTAACGAACAGAACTTTCCAAATATCAATAGGAGCACATAAATCTTCAAAAGAAAAAATACTAAAAGGAGTACCGCAAGGGTCACCTTTAAGTCCTGTACTTTTTAACATACTCATGTCAGACCTAGAAATACCAGAAAACACGAAAAAAGTAATTTACGCAGATGATATTACCTTAATATCAGAAAACCATGATCTAATGAAAGCCATAACAGATATCGAACAAGCAATAAAACATATAAAAGAATGGACTAATATATGGGATCTAAAAATAAATATAAAGAAAAGTAAACTTATGTGTTTCACTAATAAAAGAATAAGAAACATTCCAAAAGTAAAGATAGATAATGAAGAGCTTGAATTTAGTAGCAATCATAATATACTAGGACTAAATTTTAATAGTCCAAAACTAAAATGGGGAAAACAAATTCAAAATATAAAATTAACCACTCTAAATAGACTAAGCATAATGAAAAAACTGACCTCGCTGTCATGGGGAATGAGTAGAGAAAACTTGTTAAAATTTTATAAGATATACATTAAACCAAAAATAGATTATGGGCTAATGATTTATGGTAATACAAACAATACAGAACTAAAAAAATTAGAATCAATACAAAACGAAGCTCTCAGAATAGCTACAGGTTGCTTCAAGTCAACACCGATAATAGCATTGCAAGCTATTACGAAAATGTTACCATTAAAACAAAACATAAAAGAACAAGAATACATTCAGATGCAAAAGAATTTACAGAAACAAAACAATAGTCCATTAAAACAACTAACAATAAAAATGATAAAAACATACGAACCAAACAGTACCCCCAAAAATATGATCCACAGTGCAATAGAGACATGCAAAGAACTAAAGCTATACATCACAACAAAAGTAATACCTAATATAACTCCTTTACCCCCATGGTTTGACATTCTTCAAATAACAGAAACGCATTTCATGGATAACCTGTCCAAAGAAACAACAAAAGAAATAATCTCAAAACAATTCCTAATGCTAGAGAAAAGCAAATATAAAAATCATCAAAAGATTTTTACAGATGGATCTATGCTTAAAGAAAAAAACTCAACCTCAGCAGCAATATACATAGCTGAAAAAAATATCACAACTATATGGAAATTACCAAACCATACTCAAATAATAGAAGCTGAACTATTTGCAATAAGACAAGGATTGAAATACATAATTGAAAATAAATTAACAAAAACAGTCATACTTACTGACTCTAAATCAGCTATACAATTAATAGCAAACCCAAAACCAAAGAAATACAAAGGAATCACATTTGATATACAAAACTTAATACTTACACTAACAAAACATAAAAGCATTATAAAGATACAACACATACCCGCACACAAAAACATAAAAGGAAACGAAATAGTAGATCTTGCAGCCAAAAAAGCACACAACATCACGTCACCCTCAAACTTAATCAAAGACATATCAAACATCAAAAAAGAAACCAAGTTAATATTTCAAAATAATTGGGAAAAACAACTGAACAGAATATTAAGTACAAAAAATTACTACATAAAAAACTCAAACTCACAACCATGGACAAGATCCAAAAATAGAAAAATAGATATATGTCTAACCAGACTAAAAACAAAACATACAAAACTAAAACAACATCTTAACAGAATAAAAATTGAAACTGATCCATTTTGCAGATGGTGCAACATCCAAGAAGAATCAGATGAACACTTATTTCTGCATTGCCCAAGGTTCAACTCAAACAGAGTTAAGTTACTAGAAGCACTGAAAAAAATCAAAATCATTAACCCGACAGTGGAACTTCTAATCACTGGAGGAAATCAACCAACAACAAAGAAATATTACATTCTCAGACATACTAAAATATTTCTCCAAAGAACAAAGATAATGAACATCACATAACCAAGAAAAAACACAGAAAAGAATCCAGGGAATATAGACTGTAGAGCAGTCTAAAACCCTATAAAAGAAGAAAAGAAGAAGAAGTAAACAACCCTCTTCTCTCCACGGGCTTCTCCCCGAATACACGCTTATACGCAGTAGCTGTGTTTCTCTGATCCCCACATCAATTATCTGTACATTGACAAGCCAAACTTCCTTATTTCACGCATAGAAGATGACATCTTCCACCACCTCAACAATCACTATTATCAAAATTGTATTATCTAACTCGCTTTCTAATATATTTTTCTCTGCATTAAAGATTATGGGTCAGCTGCCAATATGGACGTGGATGGCAGCTTTGCCTTCCCTTATGGCCGCCCTCACGTTACACAAGTAAGTTCCTTTTGTTTTCAGAAATAATGTTCCGGAAAGTTTACATGGCTAAGCATGTGAGAGTTGATTATTTGAAAAATAGTTAGAATTAATTAATTTCGTACCAAACCGAGATTTGGGTGATAAAATATGCTGGAATAAAGTTACTTTTTTCACTCATTTCGTTTACAAGCACGCACACTCACACATATATATTCTCATATTCACTCAACCACCTAAGGTACTGTCTTCCTCTTATTCCCATTTAGGCACTCACGCACACGCACACTCGGAACAACACAACACATTCGTAAATGCACTAACACATCCAAGAAAGGGGAGGGGGGGGTCAGATAAGAAGAGAGAATAGAGAGAGATAGAAATTACACTTATATTCTAACGCATTCCAACGGCGTTATTCGAAATCCTTCCTCCCAGAGCATCCCAAGAAGAGGTGCCGATACGCTCAACAACATGGGACGACTTCGATCCCGCTTCCTGCACGTGTCGAGAACCAGAGGATCCGTGTCCGCTCTTGCCTGCATTGCCCAGGGAAATACTTAACAAAGCAGTATGTTGGTTTCTGTGACTAGTTGTCGAAGTGGTATAGTTTATGATTGTTTTTTTATTATTTACTTGAAAATTATGTGTGAAGCATGACAAACTTGGATTCATTCATATTACCATTTAATTAAAGGGACGTTTATGTAATTCAAAGCGTCATTTTTAGCTTTTGAAGTAATATTCAAAGCAATGCGTTTTTTATGAATTACCATTACGATGAATTAACTTGAGTAGACAAAACTAGAATTAACAGTTAGGGAACAAATAAAGAGAGAATATATAGAAATAGACAATAAAGATAGAGAGATAGCAGCGAGGGAGAGAGGGAGGAAAGAATGAAGGAGAGAGGGAAGGATGAAGAGAAATGCAGAGAATGAATGTGGCAAAGAGTGAGTTTGGAAATAAATGTGTAGACAAAGAGATGAAGAAAGGGAGAGCGAATTATAATCACTTGAGCAGTAGATGAATGAGAAAGGAAAATAAACAGTCTGTGAGTGGGAGAAAGAGACTGTGAGTGGGATAAGGGGAGAACTGAGAGTTGGGAAGTTACAGGTAAGAGAGGAAGTGAGAAAGAGAGTTGTTCTCGACAGTGTCTCAGAGAAATGAATAATTCCGGTGTACATAAAGTTGCTCTTTGATTTAACCACTATATGAAAGTAGAAATATGGTAAGATAATGTCCTTGACCAAAATGTCATTTAACCCACACAGGACGGGTGGTACAGCATGTGTACCGCGCATTCAAAAGCCCAGTTGCCGGGCGGCACAGTATTGTGCCAGCCATTCAATTGAATTAGGCCTAATAATTTGAACGCCCTGGCATTTGGACATTCAAGGCTAGAATTCCCCCGTCGGGAATGGGTTAAGAATAAATACCATGTTCTTAAATGAATATATAATGACTCTTTCGTTCTTAACAGGGTGCTGTATGTCCTCAAGGTATGAAATTCTGCTGTAATCTCAAGACACAGCCAAAGAAAATAGCAGATGAAAAATCTAATAAGCCAGAGACATATCTTGCAGCAGCCTCGGAAAACATTCAGAGTATTACTAACAAGAATGAAAACACTGTCATCAATTCTGTTGTAGTACCTGATGCCCAAGAAATAACAGGAAACTCACTACATCACCAAGAGAAGGAAATGGAAATTGTAAAACCTGTCTTAGAGGAAAAGGCATCATTCAGTCTACAAAAGGTAAAAGATTCACAATTACATGTGAGATTTAAGAGGGAAAATAGTAGGAGAGAAATACAACATACTAGATTCCCACAGACCCAGATTTTGTCAGAGAACACTAAGCCCCAAGAAACTGTTAGTGGACTAAATTTTGAAGAAGGATCAAATGACCACAGTGCAGATAAGAATGGTGAGAGCAATATTTTTGAAGACAGTAACAAAAGTGCAGATATTCAGTCAAATACCACAGTAACTGAGGAGCCAAACAAATCGTATCACTCCAGGAAAATTGACATTACAGCAGGAAATACTGACACTCTTAACCATGGACATCTCATGAATGTGTCACATAAAGAGCAAGACGTGAAGAACAAGCAGCCTGCTTCTCTCTCAGCAAACAACAAGCAAAAGATTTCCCAATATGACCCTTACACTCACACAGAAAATGAAGCCTTTAGAAATAATCCCGATCACAGGGATAATTTACATACTGTTAGAAAATGTGACCCAAATGATTTTTCTTGTCATAATGGCCACAAAAAGGAAACTAACACAGAAGAACCCTCAAGGTCAGATACCTTAAGAAACACACAGGGGATACAGCCAAATTCCACAAAGGCAAGAGACAATTCCATTGACTCCAGCATGTTATTTTCCATGACCTCTTTTGGTGAAAGTGAACCCTTATCACTACAGACAAATCCAATCATTTTGGGTTCTCGTTATCAGCCAATAGATTTGTCTTTCACGAACAGCCGAGACAACAGCCTATCACGAGCCTTCAAATCCATACGGGATCTGACTAAAAAGGGATTAAGTTTTACCATATTTTACTGGATTTATGTCGCTGCTTTTCTTTACGTAGCTTGTTACCTCCTAGGATTTATAATAGCACCATTTTCAGTTCTAGGTTTCATAATCAAAATTATCATAGTACAGTTTTTCCCAGCAATTATCAGTCTACATTTTTTCCATGCAGCAGATATAATACTAGAATATGTTTATAACCAAATACCTTGAGTGCAAAAAGTAAATAGAATATCTATTTAATGAATTCTATGAACTTCAGGAATTAGTTTTTTGCTTCTGTGTGTTTATGCTTGGTGAGGTGGTCGGCTTTTTTCACAGTGAGGTAATGAAATGTATACACACAAAGATAAAACTTTTATAATAGCAATCTTCTTCCAACCTTGGCTGAATTAAGGCAAATATTAAGATAACTTATGAAATAGTGTAACAAAAACTATCATTAGTGAAACATAATTCAGTAAAAATATAGGTTTGATTATTTAGATAATAAAGATAGCAAATGCCTATCATTGTATTTGTTGTATTCTTTTTTACTTTTATTTACATGAACTTCTTCAAAACAACAGAATCACAAAAGTTGTAGGAAGTTATAGAAATCCATCTTCGGTAAAATTATTCAAATTTATTTTCCTTAACTTTATGGGACTTTATATAAATGCTAAAAGAGTATCATGAGTGTGGAAGTTCTAAGCATAAAATTATACATATTTGATGAGAAACAATTAAAAAAGATAACAATCATGTATACATATTGATACATTTACATGTATATCCATAATGACCCCACCACAAGGGAAACTTTAGTTCAAAAGATTTTTATTTCAGGTGATAAAATAATAATAATAGAGGAGGTTGTAGATAACTAAATAAATGCAAGACATTATATAAAAGTTGAGTAACATATAAGCAGGGTTACAAAACTGCCTCTTGTTTCCTATGACTTGTATATTTTGCACACAAAAGGCTTATGAATGACATATTTGATTAATTACACCATTTACCTGATAGGCACACTTTAGATGAGCAGACAAAATTTAATTAATCACAACTTTGATTACCAGTACCAGTAAAATGAGATTGGAATATTGGTTCTATAATATTACAAATCTGCATTGCATAAAATGAGTTTTTATTTATCAAACTTATGTTTTATCACTGATCTTTCTCTCAAATATAAAGAAAATGTCAATGAACAAGTTCTCAAGTCAAGATATGTTAACATTTTGATAATTTCATTTTCATTTTGCCTACCAATCATTCTCATTCAAACCTTTTCCAGTTTTTGTCAATTAACTCGGTAGTTCTTGTCCAGGTAAATCCCATCATGAGTATCACCTGCCATGCAAAGAAAGCTGTTGAAGCAGCTAGCCGCTATCTTTAAAAGTTCACACAGTTATCGTTAGTGATAGTTATAAACTGTAATATAGTGTGACCCTGTTATAACTTTGTACTAAGAAGTAAAAGACACATTTATAATCATTTCTGATAATGCTAGCCAACACCAAACAATAAGAGAAAAACAAAATATTGTAAAATGAATATCTCATGTCTCTCAGGTCTTGGACACTAATAACTTGTACTAGATAGCTGCCTTTCTAACATGAAATCTATAACAAGAAGTTGATATAACCTGTGGTTGGATTCTATCCTACGAGCAGACCTCTACTCACCCTGCCTCGCAGGTGTACAAAACAGACATTCATAACGTCCATCTGCTTAGTACACCCTTGAGGCAAGGCATGTGAACACCTGCAAGTAGGATCAATTCCGACCATGAGTTATACCAACATCTTGGACGCTTTTCGTATTGAGAGGTTTGATATGTATGTTTATCTAAAGAGTTAAGTAAATGTGGATAGTGATAATGCACTAATCTTCACAAAGTGCCAATTTGCTACAGTTCTGCTAGATCTATATATACAGAATGGTTCAATAAGGCTCTTCTTTTTTCTCTGAAAAGGTTGTTTCAAGGTCCTTGAATAAAGCCTGAGAAAAACATCTGCTCTTTACTGATTCCTGATAAACTATATTAATTTGGAATAAAGTCTTGTCAGTTGAGACAATGCATGTTTTAGTTCCTTTGATATATATCTTATACAGCTACTTTCTGCCTGGATACAATTCCAAATAATATTTATCAGTGTTAAAACTAAGGAAACATTAAACAGATATACAGTAATATGACAAAGGATGATAGATTCTCTATATAATATGTAAAAACTACTTTCTTTCCTAATGTTACAAAATCAAGAAATAACTACACCAAAAAAAAAAGAAGACTAGAGCTACTTACATGTAATAACTTCTCAAACAGATGTTTTGCTGAACTACTGAAAGGGATTTTAATATCTATAAAAAAAAAAAATTAACACTGTTATTGACTGATGATAAAATTAAAACGGTAACCATGAAATGTTGACAGAAAAAGGAAAAATAATATATACAATTCTTTTTTTTTAAGGTTCCAAATTTATACATCCCATAACATACAAGTCTCTTTTTTACATGAAACTATTTACTAATTTCTTTTAGAAACCAAAATAAAGAGTGAGAGTTTCTGTTTGTATTATATTTAATAATGAGCTGATGTAACTATCTGCATCATGGCACAAAAGGCATACCCTAGTCGTGGAAGAATCTAAATCACAGAAAGGTTTGGGATAAATGTCAGGAAGCAACTGTACACAGCAATGAGAATCTTTTGTATTTTATCACTAGTAGACATCTCTTACTCCTACATTAAGCTACAGTATGCATCTTCCTATTTATTAATTACATAAAAAAAAAACTAAAATCACAAC